>VWZF01002253.1:3144-33375 GCA_013396755.1 Sclerurus mexicanus | reverse complement strand
GGGGGGGGGGGGAAATTACAGACCCTCTAAAAGTCTCTGATGTAGGTGCTGCTTCTTGGAAGGTTTTTATTATTATTTAGGTAAATTATCTCCTTCCACCAACTGAGCATCTCCTTTCCCTGACTGGGCATCAGCAAAGCCATTCCAGAAGAAACTTCATATATTATTTATATGCCATTATACACGTAAGATATAAATTGTTATAGGAATAAAAAGGGCTGTTAAATAAATATCTTCAACTCTGCAAATACTGTTGCGCGTTCAAAACCTCCCCTCGTCTCTCACCCCCTTCCTCCTGCCAAGAGTGACGAGCTCAAGGCTTAATAAAATAGAGCAAAGCAGTAAAAAAATGGTAATAAAATTGAATTTTCACACTTTTACCCTAAAAAATTAAAGCTAAACCCCCAAGGCTTCAGTGTTAGACCTGCCCAGGGGCCAAAGGCACACGGGACATTTACCATTTCCACTTGTCTTCTGCCTCTTCTTTCCCATTTTCCTTTTTCTCCGCTATTTTAGCCTTTTTGTTGTTCTTTTCTCCTCCTGCTTCCTTAGATTTCCTTTTCCTGGGTTTCCCCGGGGTTGTCTCCTCTTCGCTCTTCTTCTCTTTCTTTTCCCCATCTGGTTTTTCCTTCTTGATTTTCCGCTTTTTCTCTTTCCCTGGCACATCTCCCTTCCCTGCCTCCTCCTCTTCCGTCTCTGCACTCCGTGTCTCTCCCAGTCCTTCATCCCCTTTCTCACCCACCTCTTCCTCCTCCTTTACTCCTTTTCCATCTTCCCTTCCCTTTCCCACCCCATTCCCCCCCTCCAGTTTGCCTCCCACTCCTTTTTCTCCTTCCTCCTTATCCATCTTTTCCACCTCCTGCTCCTCTTTCTCTTCCAACGTTTTTTCCTTCTTTATTCTCTTCTTCCCCACCTTCCCCACTTTCACCTTCTTGTGTTTCTTTGCTTTCCCCTTTTCCTGTTTTTTTTCCCCACCACCCCCTCCCTGGGATTTGTTGCTTCTCCTTTGTTTGGCTCTTCCCTGTCCCTCTTCCCCATTCCTGCCCCCTTCACCCTCCTCCTCCTCAATGCTCTCCATCACATCCCCGAATTTATCCTTCTTCCTCCCTCTTTTCCTCTTCAATCCCTTTCCCTGCTGCTTCTTTTCTTCTTGTTTCTTCTCTCTTTTTTTCCTTTGCTGGGCTTGGCCATTCCCTTCCTGCTGTGGGACAGGGGGCTCCAGCTCCTTCTCCTCACCCTCCCTCACAGCTGTGAGCTCCACATCCATCTCCAAAGCTCCACGATCTCCAGAGGGTGATGCAATCCCACCAGCAGCACCATCACTTGGCTTTGGGACCTGTGGGAAGCAGCCATAAGGGAAGGAATGTTGAGGCTGGGAAAGGGGAGAGGTTACCCCAAAGCCCCAGGTGGATGGAGGGGTTGCTGAGGGACGTGTTCCATGCAGGATCACGTCCAGGAAGTGCCATTCCCCCAGGTTTCCTACCCCAATTCCATTGTGGCTCTCTAAGAGCTGCTGTTCCACTGCAGGTCCTTCTTTCTGGGACTTGTCCTGGGACCTACAACAAAATCCCAGCCACTTCTCACCACCTTGGCGAGCACCAGCCTCTCCCCCCCTTCCACCCAAAATTAGGGAATTGCTCCCAAACAAGCCCTTGTTTCCCTCCAGCCATGGCAGCTCCATGGGTGTTGAAGCAGGTGGAGATATCCCAAAGCAGCAGTGATTGGCTCCATGCAGCATTTTATGAGGATGAGGAAGCTCAAATGAACAGGACCACAAGGTCTCAAGACCAAGTGGGGGAAGATCCCAAGGAAATAATCCCAGAGACACCTCAGGGGAAAGATCTGCCAGGTCTGGCAGCACCAACAGCACATGGGACAGGTGGGATCAGGTTTAATGTCATGGACACACTGGAGAAGGAGATGGGACACATCTCCTGGGATTATGGGGACAGGCTCTCCCATCCCAAGGCAGCCTGAGCTTTGCTGGAATGGGAAGGGAAGGACAGGGAAGGAAACCACCTCATCAGAGCAACAAGCTGCAGGACAAGGAGTGTCCAGATCCATGACCTCCACCATCAACAACATGGTGGGGAATGCAGGAACGTTTCCTTGGTCAGCAGAAAGGTCACGGGAATTTTGGGGACTTGTGTGGGACTTGCAATCACTATATAGCATCAACCTGTCCCTATAAAATAACTCCTCCCAAGGCTCCTCCAAGCCAGGCAGGGAGTTGGGAATCTCATCTTTGAGCTGCTCATGTTCCAAAGAAGCAAAGCAAGAGATGAATGAGGGGGTAGCAAGCAGAGCCTAAACCAAGCTTACGTCTCATAGGCTGAGCCTACAATCTCCACAGGGCAGATTTAGGATGGAGATTGGGAAAATTCCTCACTGAAAGGGTGGTCAAGCACTGGAACAGGCTGTGGAATCACCATCCCTGGAAGTGTTCCAAAAGCCTGTGGATGTGGCACTTGGGGACACGGTTTAGACTTGGTGGCCTTGGCAGTGCTGGGTTAATGGTTGGACTCGATCTTGGATGTCTCTTCCAACCTTAATTCCATGAGGGTTGAGGTGATGGTGTCCCTTGGCCCACAGGGAAACCTGGGGCTGTCCCTGCTGGGTCATTGTTATGTCCCAACCAAGTCCTCCAGTCCATGGTGGGAAAGTCTTGTACCAGTCCATGGATTAGACCCATTCCCTGGCATCCCTCAGCAGGACCACTTTGGAAGCACAACCAGCTGCCCTGATCCTACCCAAGAAGGAGCTGGGAAACCAGCTTTCTGCTCCCAAGGATGGCTCAACCAAAGGCATGGGATGGCTCTCCTGGAATTCCAGGTGAACCCAAAGAGAGAAGAACCAAAATTCCTGCTTTTATCCAAAACATCCCACACAGTTTCTGCAACAAAAATGAGATTTTTTGGCCCTTTTCCACAGGTTAATTTAGGCTGATCCTTAATTACCAGGCTGTGGGACAACAGAGGGCACGGGAAAGCCTTCAAGTTCACTTGGGATGGAAACAAGTCCCCAAAAAAACCAGGACTCAGATGCTTTTTCCACCCAGCTGGAACACACATTACACCATCCCCACTAAACTCCTTAGGGGAAATATCCCAGGAAAACACACTCAGCCCCTCCATTGTCATTAGCAGATCCATGACTCAGGAGCCAAAGTCCTGCCACTTTTTGGGATCGGCTCCATCCTCCAAAGGTCTTATTAGAGGCCTCTCACCGGGCATTTTGAAGAGGCAGAGAGGATTATCCTGCTTAGGCCCAGCTTTATGAATCCAGCTTCCTATCTCAGCCCAGATCTAGCACAGGGAGAGGGAAAGAACACCCTTTTCCCAGGATTTGGGAGGTTGGTTGGCACTTCCCCACCTCTGTTTATGGAGGAATGTGCAGCTGAGCAATCACACCCTGCTGACTCCAGCACCACTGGGGAGGTTGGATGGGGAAGGACCTTCCCTCTCCGCCCTCAAATCCCTGGACTGAGCCTTAAATACCACTTGTGATGTTTTTGGCAAGATTTAAGGTCACTGAAGACACCAGGACGTGGCCAAGATGCTCTGGGAAGGTCTTGGTGATAGAGAAGGGAAAACCAGGGCTGTGAAGCCCCACAGGAAGAAGAAAAAGGACAAATTTCCAAATCTCTGGGCAAAAATCATTCAAACAAGTGACCCAACTCACCCTGAGGCGTCTTCAAGCTCCACTGATGTCCTTGCTTTGGTCTCCTCCTGAAAGATATTGGGAAAGCCTACCTGGAATAGGAATCAAAGAGCAACTTCAATGCCAAAAAATCACCCAGCTCCCTCCACTGCCACCACTCTTCCCTTCCTTGGCCACCATGGCTACTAACCAGTAGCCCAAAACACAGGGCTTTGAGGTGTTATGGGATTAGGAAATCCCTGCCTTCCATCCAACGATACCATGAAGGTATTTTATGGAGTAAAAACATGGAAAATGCCACCCCCTCCTCCACCACCTGCACTGCTGGGATAACAGTCCAGGAGAAGAGAAGGGGTGGGAGGGCTCCAGAACAGGGATGCATCAAATGCCAGTCCTGAGAAGATGAAATCACCTTTGTGGAAGAGGGAAAGAGGGAAAGAGAGGTGGGGGCAAAGCCACAGGGTGGGAAAACCAGTGGAAAAAGGGGGAAAAATACCTGGCAGGAAGGGAATAAAAATGAGGGGGATAAATAAATACCAGGGGGGGCAGGAAATACAAAGGGAATTCCAGGACAGGACCTGGAAGAAAGTAAGTTCAGAGAGGACACAGAGCCCTAAAAGCTGACCCTCAGAGGCCACCAGAAATCTTATCTTGACGTTTATACACTTGTTTCCCAAGCTGAAACCAGATGTTTGTGCCCCTGACCACACGAGGAACCCTGAAACCCATCCCAGGCTCATCCAACCCTCTCCAAGCACCGGCTCTCATTCTAAATTCCGGCTTCCCCAAGTTTCTCTTTCGAAGGCTTTCAAAGGAGGCCAAAACCACAGCGGGATTTTTCTTGAAAGCCGCTGCTGCTGAGAAGCTCCTGGGTGAACTCATTACGGGGGAAAAACAACCCGAGTTAATTACAGGTTGGTTATGGCAGTGTAAACTTTCATTCCCTGGGAATACGCCCGCTCTGGGATTCACAATCCCTCGGCTGCTGGCAGGAATCACGTTGGTGAAGGCAGGAACGCTCAGCCACGACCTTCCAAAGTAAATCCTGCATTCAATTCCTGATGTTTGCACCAGGAACACCAGCACATGGATCACAGGCACCCTTGGGGGGAGGGGGTGGTTCGAGGCTGCAGCTTCAGCTTTATTCATCCAGGAAAGAAGTTGCTGATGTTTTAGATCCTGTTTGGAAAAGGGATGGAAACTCCCCACAGGGAAAAGAAAAAGCAACTCTGATGGTTTTACATGAGAGAAGTGGAAAATGTTAAATGTGGGCAAAGCAAAATATAGCAGGAATTGGCCAGGATCGGCCAAAAATCATGGGATTGTTTGGGTTGGAAGGAACCTTAAAGATCATCTCATTCCAGCCTCCTGCCCTGGGCAGGGACATCTCCCACTAGACCAGGTTGCTCCCAGCCCCATCCAAGCTGGCCTTGGACATTTCCAGGGATGGGTCACAAAGACCAAATCCCTAAGGAAAGATGCTGCAGGATGAGACCAATCCCAGCCTCACCCTTGGGAAGTAACAGGGTCACCCATGTCCTGGTGCTCCCCATCAATGCCAATTCATGCTCTTGGGCCAACCCCAAAGTGTGCCTGACCCAGCCCCAAGGACAAACACAGGGAATTTACTCCTTAATTTAATTCAAGATGCTCCAAAGATCCTTTTAGGGGCTTCCACACATCCTTGAGATGTAGGACATCACCCTCATGGTTCCCTTGGGACCAAACCACGTGGAGCACTCCCAAATCCTTCGGTGCAGAGACCACCACGTACCATCCCAGGGTCAGATCCCTCCTCAGCTTGGATCCCATTCCACAGGCTCGAGCCAAGAGCTTTTCCTTCCACAGCCTCCTGCTTTAGAGAGCTTCTTGGACACGGAGGAGACAGAAGGAACACACATTTTGTAGAATCATGGAACGGTTTGTGTTGGAAGGGACCTTAAAAACCAGAGTTCCAAGCCCCTGCCATGGGCATGGAAACCTTCCACTATCCCAGGTTGCTCCAAGCCCCATCCAACCTGTCCTTGGACACTTCCAGGGATGGGGCAGCCTCATTTTCTCTAGGAAACCTATGTCAGGGTCTCACCACCCTCACTGCCAAGAACTCCTTCCCAATATCCAACCTAAAACCCTCCCTCCTTCGGCTTAAGGCCATTCCCCCTTGTCCTATCATTCCATACATTTTTTTTCCCAGTTAAAACCCATTTTGATGATCAAAGCAGCACAAGCAAAGCAGAGTTGGACATGGCACTCCCACGGGGGGAGCAGAGCCCTGCAGATCCCACCACCATCCCTCATCCTGCCAAGGACTTACCTGCTGATGATGTTCTCCTGCAGCGGCTGCTCCTTGACCTGCTGTGGTTTCTTCTTCTTCTCTTTTCCTGCAGAGGGCTTTGCACCAGGACAGAGCAGTGTAAGGGAGAAGGAAGCTCATGCCATGGGTCTGATGCCCATAAAACCTTTGGGATGGTCCCAGAGGTGATACAGAGGGATGGGTGATACCTGCACAGAGCATTCCTGCTCCTTCCTCGAAACCTTTGCCACCTCCTGCCCCTTTTCCGACTCCTCCTTTCGCTTCCTGGGGACAAGGACAAACTGAGCCCACTGGACGTAAAACCCCCAGCAAACCCCTTGGTGGGGAAAATAAACCATGGTGTGATGCCACCCCACCCAACCCTCATTCCCAGCAGCACCAGAAAAGGGCTCCCAAAAGGAAATCTGGAGGGATTTTCCAGCTCCACCCCTTGAAATTCCCAGTGGAGCCATTGTGATAACACAAGGCTGGAGCATCCCAAAATCCCCTGCCATGTCCCATGGGACCCACCTGCTGCTCTTCTTCACCCCACTGTCCCTTGAGACCCCCATGGCTCTGTCATCCACAAATTCTTGGGAATGTTACGGCAGAGCCCCCAAAGGACGTCCCTGCAGCAACATGGAGAGAGCACGTGGCTGGTGGAACTCCAAGTTTGCCCTCAGAGAAAACCCCAAAGGGGTTAAGCTCAGTTTTAACAAGGACCAAGAAATGAAAAACCCTTGAGCTCAGTCCCTGAGCTGCTGTTGGAGGTGGTAAAAACCAAATTGCTGCTAAAAAATAAAAGCAAACCCCTCCCTTCCCCAAATTGTGCAGCAACTCACAGCTCCCACCACAGGGGGAAATAATTTAGCAGGAGGTACATTGAGATGCTGAGTCCTCTCACCAAAGCAGGAGCTGGGCCACCACCACCCAGCCATCACCTCCCTTCTCCTTATGATTGGATCAACCAGACCTTCCCAAATCCCTACTCCCCATGGAAACTCCAGACCTCAGAGGATGCAGGAAATAAGGATTGCATTCAAACCACCAAGGTGGTCCCAATCCATGAAAAACCTCCACCACTCAAGAAAAAAAAAAGGGACTTCTCAAAGAAAGAAGTGACAAAGCACCACAAAACATCCTGTAAGCTTTTCAAGGAGTGGAAAACATTTGGAAAACCTCCTTGTTTTCCCAGCTTTTGCTGCATCCCAAGCACTCAGAGCTGCTGTTGGGACCAAGCTCACCCAGCACAGCACAACACCCTCCCTCAAACCCACCCAGCTCAGAGAAGACCTCACCCAGCTGGGAAATTCCCCCCTCCAGGAAGTTTATTTAAAGCCCCCTCAGCACGGTGGGAGGCTCCCACCCCAAGATGCACCCTGGGAAAGGAGGTTTGAACTCCAAATTTAGGGAGAGCCTCTTAAACAGCATCTCCTCAGCGAAGGGGGGAAGGTTTTGCACTGCCCAGGTGGAGGATGGGGCCAAATATATTGATGTAAAAACAGCTTAGAAAAACCCACCTTGAAAGAGAAACCCCCTCTTCCATTACATGATTAAGTTAGTCCCAAATCCAGCTGCCTTTCATCCATCAGGTTGGATTTAGGAGAGGTCTTGGAGCCCAAACATTGGGTGCAGAGCCCAGATCCCACAGGACAACAAGTCCTGCAGCCCCTCATCCTGAAGCCCTCCCCCACCCCACTCCTCTCCATCCCTATTCATGGGATGAGTCTATTGCTTCCACCTGCCCGTGATGGCAGCAGGACCCTCATTGCAGCTGAGCCTTGAAATGGTCTCATCCACCCTCAGCCAGGTGTGAGGAGGACACCTGGGAAGGGCATGGAGCAGAGGGACAACAGGAAAACTTCCCTCGAAGTTGGGATGTTCAGCCTGGACAAAAGAAGGTTCCAGAGAGACCTCAGAGCTCCTTCCAGTGCCTAAAGAGGCTCCAGGAAAGATGGAGAGGGACTTTGGAGAAGGGATGGAGTGACAGGGCAGGGGGAAATGGCTTTAAACTGCCAGAGAGTGGGGTTAGACGGGATATTGGGAAGGAATTCTTCTCTGTGAGGGTGGTGAGGGGCTGGAATGAAATTTCCAGAGAAGCTGTAGCTGCTCCACCGCTGGAAGTGTCCAAAGGCCAGGTTGGATGGGACTTGGAGCAACCTGAGCTAGTGGAAGGTGTCCCTGCCCAGGGCAGGGGGTTGGAAATAAATGATCTTTAAAGCCTCTTTCAACCCAAAGGATTCCATGATTTCATGATTCCGTGTCCATCCATGTGCTTTTCCCGGCACATGGGAAGGATTCCTGTGCTGCTGGGGACAGAGAGATGCAAAGATCAGGAGAACCTGGTCTAATGGAAGGTGTCTGGATGATCTTTCAGGTCCTTTCCAACCCAAACCATCCCATAATTCCAGGAAAAATCTGGATTTTGGGTCAATCAGAGCCATTACTCCCCGCTGAGATCCTCAAGTAGCGGGGACACTCATTCTCCTGGGAAGGAGCCGCTCGGATCGAGGCCGGGAGCGGAAATCCCTGGAGGCAGGGCTGGCTCTGGGAAAGCCTCTTTGATCCCTGTTGCACCACAACTGCAGGGAAAATGCATCCAAGCCACTTTTCTTGCTGGATGAGTCAAGGCTGTCAAGGGATGGGAAGGGAGAAGGGGAGGATGACTTCATGCCAGGGCTTGTTCACCCTCAGCCTCCTCTTTCCAAGCCAAGGACCAGCTTGTGTTTGAATTTCTTTCATTTTCCCTGGATTCCGTAGGATTTATTCAGCTTGCTGGAGGTTTCTCCCAAGCTTAAGATGTCCATGATGGGGTTTGCAGGGTGGGTGAGCTGGGAAAAACCTGTCCTGGCTTGGATCAGCTCCAGTTCCTTGTCTGTCCTACCCAAGCATGACCTGGGTCAAAGCTCTTGATAACTAAGATGAGTTTTATATAATTTTTATCTATTTTCCCTCTGGAATTGGAGGAATGGAATGGGATGGTTCCATCCGGAGCTCTGCAGTGGGAAACGTGGAAAACAAAGGGGGTCTGGCTCATCCTTGGGGAAAACCAGAGGGAAATGGGATCCCTGCACAGTTTGGTGACACCACAATGAGCTGCTGGGGGATGTACCAGGGACAACAGCCCAGTATCTCCTAATCAATAATTCCACCTTTCTAGTCCAGCAACTCCTTCTGGATTAGGAAATCCAAGAGGGAGAGAAAACCCTCCCTAATGTAATCACAGAGTCCTTGAAACCCAGCAGAGAGTAAAATAACTGAGAAAGGTGGAACGGATTTAATGGATTGAGACAGTTCTAAAAGAAATAAATATAAAAGGTTTAAGGAGTGCCAGGCTCACCTTTTTCCCCTCATTAAACGGCCGGATCTGCATGGAATTCCCTGTGTCCTGTTGACATGAATGGGATTCATCACATGCAAGTCTGGGCTCATTAACTTCATTATGGCCCAGGTAATGACTAAGGGACCTTTCCATGGTGACACACGTCAGTGACAACGGCTCAGAGAGGAGATAATGGGCAAGATTCTCCTGTATTTGGCTGGAGAAAGCAATAAAATGGATTTGATTTGATTTAATTTATTTCATTGTATTTCATATCCTAGTTTATATTGGAGGAGCTCCTAATGGTTATGGCAGGGCAAGGCCACAACGGTTCCAGATGTTGCAGAATTGCTCCAGGATGTAGGTGGGGTTGCCCAGATGTGTCCAGGGTGGGAGCAGCTGTGCACCCAGATGTGAGGTGGGGAACAGGAGAGGCACCCAGATGTGACCAAGAGGGGGGTCCTGTTTGTAGGTGGGATTTATCCAGATCTGTCTGGGGTAGGAGTGGACACTCCCAGATGTAGCACAGGAGGTGGGAGAAGCGCCCAGATGTGGCCAGGATGGAGGGGGGGGTCACCTGTTTCGAGGTGGGGTCATCCAGATGTGGCTAGGGTGGGACTGGATGAGCATCCAGATGTGGGGCTGGTGGCAGGATGAGCACCCAAATGTGGCTGAGATGGTGGGGAGGTGCTCCTTGTTATAGGTGGGCATCATCCAGATGTTTTTGGGATGGTGGGGGGCACCTGGTTGTAGGTGGGGTCATCCAGATGTGTCCGGGGCAGGAGCAAACACATACCCAGATGTTACTCGGGGGGCAGAAGGGNGGACCCCCACCCAGATGTTGGGGGGTGCTAACCGGCTCCAAGCCCCGCCCCCTATAGTGACGTCACCGTGCGTTCTAATTCCCACCGTTGCCCCGGGCAACGGCCCCCTCCACTCCTGCCCCGCCTCCCCTCTCCCCATCCCGCTCTCCCATTGGGCAGCGCCGCTGCCCATCAGCGCCGTCGCGCTCTGCTATTGGCTGAGGGCGGGCTAAGCCCCGCCCACCCCCGCCCTGCTTATGCCCCGCGCCGCGGCGGGGCCGCCGCGATCGCTCCGGGATTTGGGACCCGCGGGGGCCTCCGGGGACGCCGCTCCGGGGTTTTTGGGATCGCCCCGCCTTGGGGTGGTAACGGGACAGCGCCGGGGGTTTGTGAGGTAGCGGGGTTTGGCTCCCTGCGGGAGTTTTGGGGGGGTCGCCTTGGCTGGAGCATCTCTAGGAGGGGGGTTTTGGGGGCTTAAACCCCCCTTTTGGGGTAGTTCTGGGGGGGAGAGGGGTTTAATCCCGCACCCTGTCTGGGGCTGCGCTGCAAGGTGGGTTTGGTGCCCCTTCCCAGCTGGGGTGGCTCTTTAAGGGGAGTTATTGGGGGTTTGAGCCCCCTCCCCATATTTAGGGTAGTTCTGCAGGGGGGGTTGGGGGTCTCAACATCCCCTTCCATTTAGGGTACTTCTGTAAGGAGGATTTGGGAGGGTTTAGTGCCCCTTCTTAGCTGAGTTTGCTCATTAAGGGGAGTTACTGGGGGTTTGAGCCGACTCCCCATATTTAGGGTAAGCTTGCTAAGGGGTTTTAGGGGGTTTTCCCCAGCTGGGGTAACTCTGGAAGGGGAGTTTGGGGGAGTTTAAACAACCCCTCATTTAGGGGAGTTTTGCAAAGGGGAGTTTGGGGGTGTTTAAACACCCTCCCCTCATTTAGGGTAACTCTTGCAAAGAGGAGTTTAAACCCTTCCATATTTAGGGTAGCTCAGCAAGGGAAGTTTTGGGGGGTTTAACATCCCCCCCCATTCTTGGGGTGGCTTTACAAAGCAGGTCTGGGGGAATTTGTGTCCCATCCTGTACCTGGGTTATCCCTGCTGGGAGGGAACCAGGCTTGGGGGGGGATCATATCTGGCCAGATGTTGAGTGCAGGGGATTTTCCAGCATAACAGAGCAGGGATCAGTGGGGGTTTAAAGCCCCTCCTAAGCCAGGACTGGGGTCTAGTCCAGGAGAACCAGAGCAACCCAAGGAGGGGGTCCCTGAGCCCCCCAAAAACCACCCTGTGGGGTCAAGCAGGAGCCCCCAGGTGTGGGCCTGCCCCTGCCAGCCTGTGGATGCTGCGCCCCTGGAGATGATGCCCCCCGAGGAGAACCTGGATGGCACCAGGGAAGGGGACAGGGACAGCGGCCTCGTCCTCCTGCACGGCCCGAAGAGCGGGAGCACACGGAAGGTGAGGCCGTGGGAATACCATGGGATGGATCCGTGGGGCTGGCTCGGAATTCCTGTTGGGTTTTGGACCATCCCTTGGGCACCAAGACCCACCCGTGGGGTTAAAAAAGCTTTGAGGTGCCGCTTGCTGCGAGAAAACGTGGATAATTGTTAATTTTGGGGGCTTTTGTGTGTCTCCCGTTGGTTTTGTCCCCTGAAAGCCAATGGGATGATGGGGGTCCCCTTGGTTGGGGTGCAGGTGCTTCCTGGGGGTGTCAGGGCACAGCAGTGGGGCTGAGGAAGGGCTTCAGGTGTGACGTGGGGGTGGAAGAGACCCACACAGCTCTCTCCCGGCTCCTCATCCCTAAACTCCACTCCTGTATCCCATCTTCCTCCTCTGGCTCCATCCACGAGCTTCCCAGTGAGTACTTTGAATCAAATTCTCCCGTATTTTGGCTTTTTCCTCCTTGCTGCCCACGGGAAGATGGTCCAGCCAGGTGGTTCCTGTCCTTTGCCTCGCTGTTGGAGGTGCTGGGCAAGGTGTTGCTCCCTGACAAGTTTTCCCTCTGGAGCTGCTCCCCCAGGAAAGTCTGGCTGCGGGTGGGAGATGGGGCCAATAACTCTGCTGTCATCACACCTTTAATTAGTAACAGAGGGGTGAAATCCATTGGGATTGTCCTCAGGATGCCACTGCTCCCGTCTCCCTTCCATGCTTTGGGCATCAACACCCCGTCCTGGGCTCACAGAAGCTTTGGGGCGCTGCTCGTTGCAAGAAAACGTGGATAAATGTTAATTTTGGGGGTTATTTCAGATTGTTTCCCGGTATTTTTGTTCTCTGGGAGCCAATGGAATAAACCTGCAGAAACTCTGTAAACTAAACCTCAGAAAATCTGAGCTCTTCTTGCAAGTGTAGAACTTCCAAAACTTGTTCTTCAGCAGAGGGGGAAAAAAATACCAGCACCTAAAAAAAATCCCCAATAATCAAGAAATAAAAACTCAGCCACACTGGGAAGGGGATTTTTTTTTTTCCCTGAGTGAGGGTTGGGATTGCACAAGGATCAGTCTGATCCTTGCCATCCTTTGGGCATCAGCACCTGCTCCTGGGCTTAAAGAAGCCTAAAGCATGGATAAATATTAATTTTTAGAGCTATTACAGTGTGTTTCCTGTTATTTTTGCCCCCACTGGAATAAACCTGCAGTGAGTTCACGTTGTAATCGGCTCTTCTTGCAATTCTAGAGCTTCCAAAACTTTTTCTTCAGCAGTGGAAAAAAAAATGCCCCAACACCTAAAACAGCCTAAAAATGCCCCGATAATCAAGAAATCAAAACTCAGCCACGCTGGGAAGGAGATTTTTTTTTTCCCTGAGTGATGGTTGGGATTGCACAAGGATCAATCTGATCCAGAGTCACTTGAGCCTGGTTTTTCCCCTGCAGCTCAAGAGGTTGCAACCTTAAACCAGGTCGGGGTTTCCTCAGGGCCTTGTCTGAGTAGCAGGTGCTGCTTGGAAGGGAAAATTAGCAGGAAATCCTGGTTGGTTTTTTTTTTCCCCCAATTTATTCTCTTTTCCTTATAGGAGTGAATGGTTCCCCCTGTTTGGATCTGGAGCCCAGAGAATAACATGGAAAATATTGCAAAGCTTTGGAGGGGGAGCTGGCAGGGGATAAACAGCAACTGTCATAACATGATTACATTTGTAATTAAAGCAACAAAACACCTGATTAGATTTCCTGCTAATTTATTATTATTACTTAAAACAAGCTCTCAATCCAGCCTTTTCCAGCTGTTGTTTTCCCCCTGACGGCACTGGGAGCTGTGCTTGGGGCCGCTCCGTGTTTGCTGCCTTACAGGGGATCCCGAATTCTGCTGAAATAGTGACTTTTAAATTTCTTTTGCCAGTTTTTATGGGCCGGGAGTGGAGATTTAATACATCTGTTTCCTGCTGGCACCTTGCCCTGTGCCTCCCCCACCTCCCCAGAGCCGTTTCACCCTCCTAAAATCCAATTTTTTGCCGTTTTAAACACCCCCGACCCCCCCATATTTTTATTTCCACCCCCCGTTTTATTTTTCCTTCCTCTTGCTGAGCTCGTGAGCCAAGAGCGAGGCCACTTGGTTGGGGAATTTAAAACCTTAATCCTCCCCTCATTTGTTAAAAGGCTGTGTGATGTAACCATATTCTCAATAAAAGGTTTTAGGGGTTTTAGCTGCTCGTGTCTCCCACAGAAAACCAGCTTGGAGTGGGGGTGCTTCCTGAGATTAGTCCCATGAGAGGGAATTTTATACATAAATAGATTGTTCAGGGAGTAAAAAACAAACCCACTTGTTACGAACTCCTGGCTGTCTTGTAACAACCCATGTTAATTCCTTCAGTGCCCTCGGCTTGTGATTGTGGATAATCCTTGGAAAAAGGGGAATTTTCTAAGCCTGGCTTTGTGTGCATGGGGTGGGTTTCTGGCTTTTGTTTTGCTCTCCATCCCATGGGATAACGTGGCTAAAGCGGGATCGCTTGGCCGCTTCTCCTGGGCTGGCCTGACTCGAAAACTTGTGGCTTGCAAAGAGGAATCATCCTAATTCCAGCTGCCAGCTCCGACTGTCAGGACGGCTCGGAGAGCAACTGGGGCTGGAAATAAAGCAGGTGCTCAGGGTTATCCTGTTTCCACAGCGCCTTTTCCCAGCTGCTGGATCGTCTGTGCTCTTGGGAATATCCCGTTTTCTTAGGGAATATTCTTCTTGCTGAGAGTGGATGAAAATAAATCCCGGGTTTGTTTTTGGAGTGGGAGATGCTGGAAGTGTTTACTGGGAAAGGCTTGTGGGGTTGAGGTTGTAGGTGGAGGAGTGTTCAGTGGGGTCACAGCTCGTGGTCCAGCTCTGGATCCCCCAACGTCAGAAGGGTGTGGAGGTGCTGGAGGCATCCAAGGAGATGCTCCAAGGGCTGGAGCCCCTCTGCTCTGGAGACAGGCTGGGAGAGCTGGGAATGTCCGGCCTGGAGAAGAGAAGACTCCAGGGAAACCTCAAAGCCCCTTCCAGAGCCTAAAGGGGCTCCAGGAGAGCTGGAGAGGGACTTGGGACAAGGGATGGAGGGACAGGACAAGGGGGAATGGCTTCAAATTGGAACTGGGCAAGATTAAATGGAATATTGGGAAGAAATTGTTCCCTGTGGGGGTTGTGAGGTTCTGGAGTGGATTTCCCAGAGAAGCTGTGGCTGCCCCTGGATCCCTGGAAGTGTCCAAGGCCAGGTTGGATGGGGCTTGGAGCAACCTGGGCTAGTGGAAGGTGTCCCTGCCATCCTGGGGATGGAACTGGATGATCTTTCAGGTCTCTTCCAACCCACCCCATTCCAGGATTCATCCCTTCTGTACTTCACTGCCTGGCACGAAGGGTCTCCATCTATTTATGTTCCCACATGGAGTGATCCAGAGTGGCTGGTGTCCTGCTCCCCTTTCTCCTCCAGCTTCCCTGCCCTTGGGAATGTGAGGGTTGTCTGCTGGGAGGTGGGGCTGGGTGTTTGGGTCAGCACCAGGTGACAACTCATCTCCTCACGGACATGTTATGGGTGTCTCCAGTCTACGTGCAAATTGAACTCCTTTGGTTCCCCTGTGGGAATTCTGCAGCCTCTCCATTTGTCAGGAATCCTGGTGGTGACTGTTCTGTGGCTAAAACTGGTCTTGCGTGTGGCCCAGCTTTGTCCACACTCTGGAATCTGGGCTGTGGAGCACTTCCTATGGTCCAGCCAAGCTCTCCCAATATCTCCAGGAGCTTTTCCTGCTGTGACAACTCCCACCTTCCAACCCCTTCCTCATTTCTCTGGAGAGATCCATGCCTGGCTTTTCCCAGCACATTCCTGCTCCTCTGGACAGGGATACAGCAGCACCTTAAGCAACTCCATCCAAGGATTGCGTTTTCCCTCCTCACCGTTGTCCTTTGATCCCTTAATCCCTTCCAGTTTTGCTTTTCCTCAGCCTCTTCCAGCTGAAACAAAGGAGCACAATTGAGTCCCTTTGTGCTTGGATTTGCCCTTTGGACTTGTGGCCTCCACCTCCTCCTCCAGGTGATTCAGTTTGTCCTGGGAAAGCTGAAAGGCCTCCTTTTGGCACAAGTTCCTCTCTGGGTGTGTCCCGTCACTCAAGACCTCTCCCAGCTCCATCTCCTCCAGTGCTTGCTGGGGATGCGAAGTGCAAAGTGCACTCTGAGCAAACATCTCCTGAGGGTTTGCTTCCCGAAACAAACCTAACCAGGTCATTGCCCAGTTTAACACCCCAGGTGGGTCCTCTTGAACTGGGAGAGGTGCTGGGGAGCGAACAACATTGTTAGTCATCGTGTACGATAAGGGCTGAGTTGGCAGAACCCTTGATGTCCTTCGAAGGGGATCTCTTTGCCTTGATCTCCTCTGGAAAGGATCTTCTGGCTTCTTTTTTTCTCCCTGGCTGTGGAGTTTTGGTGCCTCTGTCGTCCCTCCATGCTGAGGGCCCAACACAGTGGGATTTGGCTGAAGTTTTCTGGGCATAAATGGCCTTTCTGCAACAGAACCATGGAATGTGATGACCCTTCCAATTCAAAGTCCAATTCCTGGCCCTGCTTTGTCAGAGGTGATAAACCTCAGGGCTGGTCACACCTCGATGACCCTACACCTCCTTCATTTCCGTGACTTTCTTGCCTCCCACCTCCGTTCCCATCCGAGCCGTGCTATTCCCTTCCTCCAACACAACTTATGGAAGAGTCCCGTGCTCTCTTTTCCCTTTTAAAACCTTTAAACCAGCAAAGCAAAGTCTCATTTTCGACGTGGCCACTTCTTAAACACCCAAGTTGCCTCTTTCCAGGTGCACCCCAAAGCCTGAGAGCCTGGTTGAAAGAACCCCTTTTCCTCCTGCCCTTAAAGGGTCGACCTCGAGAACCCGGACAAAGAAGAATTAAGGCAGGAAAATCCCTTTTAGAACCCAAAAGTGGCTTTTGGTGGGTTGTGGGGTTTTTCCCACCCCTCTCTCCTTGTGTAATTTGTGTTTAAATCCATCACTGCTTGCTTTGGAAACTCCTGCTTTGGTTTTTAGCTTTTGGGTGCAGTTTGGACAGGAAAAGCTTTGGAATCCTTTGAACGCAAGCTTTTGAAGGATGCACGTGCTGTCCCCTCGTGTCTCTACTTCCCACCATCTCTCTTTTGATTTAAATATGGCCTTTTATACTTGTGATGGTGTTTTCTGTCATCTGTGGGTTAAGCTGGATTGGGAATCTAATCCTGGAGCTGAATTTCTTTCTTGCTCCAAGGTCTGTGGAGTAACATCATTTTTGTGATGTTCCAGGGGCCAGCTGTGGCCTGGGTTGGTTGCTCCCCGTGGTGGCCTTGGAATGATGCTTTTATTGATCCAGGACAAGCAGGGATGATGTTTTGTGAAGGGGGCAGATCATCCTGAGAATCCCAGGAGCTGCTGCATTTATCCAACTTCATAAAACCTCAGGAAAACAAGGTGTGTGGAGACCACAAGAAGTCCTGGAGGGCAGTAGATCTTGAGATCCCGACTCAACATCCTCTCAAGGCTTTGGTTTTACATCAGGTGCTCCAATACCCGACTTTCCAGTGCCTTTTTGGCTGTTGGATTCGGAGTCTGGGTGGGAATTGGTATCTCCTTAAGTCTGGCTGAGAAGACACTGTTCGGACAAGGGAGGAAACCCCTCCCTGATCTACAAATGCCTCAGATGGAGAGGTCAGTTTTCTCCACCCCTTCATTGCTCTTGCAGTGAAGAGCTTTTAACACTCCTTGAACATCTTGGAGAGCCATCCCAGTGTCTTCTCTTGTCTGATCTCACTGCTTTCCTTCGTTCCCCTTTGCCTTTCCTCCAGGCAAAGTGTTCATGGACCTTCTCCGTGGTTTTGGATGGTCCTCCCACTTGGGCCTCTTCCACCATCTCTCACCTGCAGTTCTCAGGCCTTCTGTCCATGTTTCCAGGTAGTTTTTGCTCCTCTTCCCCTAAAAAAACCCCTCAAAATCCTCTGGCCACCTTCAAACAAACTTTTTCCAGAAGTGGAGAGGTCTCAGTTGGTGAAACGTCCTTAAGGAAGAGGAGAGTCCTCCAGGAGTTGCTGCTGGGGCTGTTGAGTTTTGCGTGGATTTCTGTGGTTTGGAGCGGCCTCATTTGCATATATTTGGGAATATTTCCAGATGGATTTGTCTTGCTTGTCCCTGGGCCTGACAAGGACACACAGATCTCACCTGCAAACCTTGACATTTTAATAAGCACCTTCTCTTTGTGTCTCCCTTTCCCTCCTCAAGCTTTAACTTCCAAATATGGAACTTCCATAGGAAGGGACATCATCGATTACAGCATTTCTAATCAGCCTTTAATTAATTAAGGAAATACTTGTGCATGTCTTGGGCTACGTCTACATGAGCAGCTCTTTCTAGACCAGACGTGGTGGTGTCCCCTTTGCTTTGAGAGCTTCTGGGGGCTCAAATTTGGGAATTGCCTTCATGGTTGGGTTGGGTTTTCTTCCAGTGATCGTGTTGAGCGATGTCCCAGCTGGAGGACACGTGGCATGGCCTCTTCTTGGGCTTCGTGGGTGGAATTCCTCATCCTTTTCCTTGTTCTGTGGATTTCTAGGGGTTTTTTCCCCCCACAATGTTTGCAGGATGGGTGGGTTCTCCCAGGGCAAATCCAGGATGAAACTTGTGGATCAAACTTTTCCCGTATTTGCTCCTGAGTGTTTCAGCCCCAAGATTTGTGAAGCTATTGGGGTGTTTTCCTTAATAGGCTTTCCAGAATAATTGGGATCTCGAGCTTCCAACCTGTTCTTTTAGGGAGCTCATCAAATTCCTGGATGACCTTAAAGCCCTAAGCTGGCAGATTTAGGGACCAGATGGAGGGACTCTGATTCCTCAGGCTCCAATTCACCAATTAGGAGCTCAAATGAGAATCCCAGTGTTAATCCTGGATCATTTTCAAAGGAGGCAGCACTTGGTGAACTTCAGACATGAGAAATGGGTTTTAAGGAAGCTCGAAAATCCATGAAAATGCCTGACAATTCCCTACTTGCCAATCAGAGCTGGCTCCTGTTTTTGTTTTTGTTTTTTTTTTTTGAGCAGGGATTTCTTTCTCCTTTCCTGATTCCCCAGAAAAATCAAATCATTTGTTGGAAGTGATTTTTTTGTTTTTTTTTTCACATCCACGAGGACCTGCCGTGTTTTCTGGCATTCCCCAGAATCATGGAATGGTTTGGGTTGGAACGGACCTGAGAGATCATCTAATTTCAACCCCCTGCCATGGGCAGAGACACCTTCCCTTAGACCAGGTTGCTCCAAACCCCATCCAAGCTGGTCCTGAGCACTTCCAGGGATGGAGCAGCCACAGCTTCTCCGGGTAACGTTTTTTGTTGGATTTAGGAATGTTGTGACCCATCCTGGAGAACAAGGTGAGACCTGGTGAAGTCCTTGGATATCTCTACATGGAACAGGTTATCTGAGAAGGTGTCTTGGGTGAGAATAAGCTCTGTGGAGTCTCTTGGGTGGCAAAACCCTTCCTTGATGTGGAGCCAAGGGGGCCTCCAGCAGTGCTGGAGGGAGAACAGTGGGAAAAGGGATAAGACTGATGTGCACAGCAAAAGGGTTTTCTAAGGGAATGAAGAGGGATACTGGGAAAAATTCTGGAATTTCTTTTGACATTACAGAGGATCTTAATATAATTAGATGGGATATCGGGAAGGAATTCATCCCTGTGAGGGTGGCGAGGCCCTGGCACGGGTTGCCCAGAGCAGCTGTGGCTGCCCCTGGATCCCTGGAATTCTCCAAGACCAGGGTGGAGCAACCTGGGATAGTGGAAGGTGTCCCTTCTCATGGCAGGGGGTTGGAACTGGATGATCTTTCAGGTCCCTTCCAGTCCAAACCACTCCATGATTCTTGGAGGGATCTGCCCACACTTTGCACTGGTGCGTGAAAAGATGGAAATCTCATCCTCTTAAAATTCCCAGCCTTGTGCCTTCCCAAACAAGGTGGCTTTTTTTTATCCAGGGCTGTTTCGGAGGCTCAGCCCTGTCTGCAGAAAGTCAGAGCTGAAGCCAAGGAAGGAAGGGAGGGATGGAATCAATTTAGGACTTTGTGGGACTTGTTCCTCCACCTCCATGAACTCCTGACTCTTACGAGCTCCGTATCCTACAGCTGGCATGGGATGGGAGTGCTTGGAATCACAGGATCACATCTGATCCTGAGCTCCGGGGTTATCCTGAGCTCATCTCCAGCCCCTACATGGGGTCTTGTCTTGTGTCTGGATGGCGACACCCTGGAAAGGAGATGTAGAATTCCTGCTCCCGGTTGTATTTGGGAAGCTTTTCGTGAAGGGATTAGGGGGATAAATTGCCAGGAGTGTGTGCTGGGTGATAAAATACTGATCTCAGGTGCAGTGGAAGGGTTGGGGGGGTGCTGGATAAGAAGCTCAATGTGAGTCATCCCAGAAATTCCCTCTGTCCTGGGCTCATCCCACAGCGTGGGCAGCAGGAAAAGGGGGGGAATTTGGCCCCTCTGCCCCAGTCAGGTGAGATCCCACCTGGAATCCTGCATCCAGCCCTGGAGAACAACAGCAGGAGGATGTGGAGCTGCTGGAATGAGTCCAGAGGAGGCCATGGAGATGTTCCAAGGGCTGGAGTCCCTCTGCTCTGGAGCCAGGCTGGGAGAGCTGGGAATGTCCATCTAGAGAAGAAAAGGCTCCAGTGCTTAAAGGGGTTCCAGAAGAGCTGGAAAGGTCAAGGGATGGAGGGACAGGACACAGGGAATGGCTTCTCAGGGTTAGGTGGGATATTGGGAAGGAATTCCTGGCTTGGAGGGTGGGCAGGCCCTGGCACAGGTTGCCCAGAAAAGCTGTGGCTGCTCCATCCCTGGAAGTGTCCAAGGCCAGCTTGGAAAGGGCTTGGAGCAACCTGATCTTATGGGAATTATCCCTTCCCATGGCAGGGGCTTGGAACTCGATGGCTTTGAAGGCCCCATCCAACTGAAACCATTCCATGCTGCCAGGCTCTGAAAATGCCATTTTAAATCCCAAAATGTGATTTTTTGGTGAGATCCTGCCCTTCTCTCCCAGCAGGGCTGTGACCCCTTTGCCCAGACCCAGCGCAGCAAACTCCAACATCGCCGGGCCCGGATCAACCAGCAGATCAACAAGGAGATGAGGATGAGAGCAGGGGCAGAAAACCTCTTCAGGTGAGTCCTGACCCCCCTGAGCATCCCCCTGGCCCAGGAATTTGGTTGGGAATGGGAATATGTGCAGGAGGCAGCTGGTGCTGCTGCCACCACCACGCCTGTTGGTTGGGCTTGCTCAGTCCAAATTTGGCTTTGAAATGTTTCTCCTGGAATTTCCTGCTCTCTATGTGGTGCATTTTAATTAAAAATGTAATTTTCCAGTCCTAGAAGGCTGTTAGATGGGAACAGATGGAATGACGGGGATAAATGTTTACCTGGGGTTGAGCTTGGACTGCAGAGCTCCTGCCTGGTAATCCAGCAAGTGGGTCACGTGGATATGGACATGTTGGATTGAGTCCAGAGGAGGCCACGGAGATGCTCCAAGGGCTGGGGTTCCTCTGCTCTGGAGACAGGCTGAGAGAGCTGGGAATGTCCAGCCTGGAGAAGAGAAGGATCCAGGGAAACCTCAGAGCCCCTTCCAGAGCCTAAAGGGGCTCCAGGAGAGCTGGAGAGGGACCTGGGACAAGGGATGGAGGGACAGGACATGGGGAATGGCTTCAAACTGAAATATGGGAGCTTTAGATGGAATATTGGGAAGGAAATCTTCCCTGAGAGCATGCTGAGGTGCTGGGATGGATTTCCCGGAGAAGCTGTGGCTGCCCCTGGATCCCTGGAAGTGTCCAAGGCCAGGTTGGAGCAACCTGTCCTAGAGGAAGGTGTCCCTGCCCATGGCAAGAGGTAGGACTGGATCATCTTTCAGGTCCCTTCCAACCCAAACCATTCTAGAAAATCCAGCTTTAGGGTCATAAAATCATTTAGGTTGGAAAATACCTTGAAGACCAAATCCAACCATTCCCCCAGCATGGCCAAGGCCACCACTTTTCCAAGTCCCCAAGTGCCACATCCACCCCCCTTTTCAATCCCTCCAGGAATGGGGGCTCCAACCCTTCCCTGGGCAGCTGTGCTAGGGCTTGGTGACCCTTTCAGTGCAGTTTTTCCAAAGCCAAGGCCATTTTTCTCCCAAAAATCCCATCCCCGGAGCTTCCAGCACAGCAGACTCTGCAAATTCAGGAATGTCTTTGCCAAGGGGCACAGTCTGGTGGCTCTTCCCCCTCTTGGAAGGTGCATTTATGGGATGGTGCCAACGTTGTCACCTTTCCAGCCGTGGGGTTGCAGCTGGTCCAGCACAAGGAGATCGAGGTCATTGGTGTGTTTGTGGTGCAATCACACAATTTTTTTTTTATGGCTCTTTTATCATGTTTTAACCCAATTATGACCTTTTTTGGCATCTCTTGCCTATGTTTTATTTTCCTGTAATATATTGGAACACAAGTGCAGGATTTTAATATAAGAAAATGCCACAAAACTGCCCCTTAAATACCATTTTTTGGGGCGTGTTTTGCCAATTGGTCGATTATGGGGTTTTTTTTGTCCCCGATAAAATCAAATCAACTTTCCACTTCTGGACTTGAACGATTTAAGGGAGTAATAGTCGACCCGCCGTAAAAAATGATGTTTTCCTGGTGGATAAATCCCGCAAGGATTCCCAGGGGGAGGTGAATTCCATCCCCCGTCTCCCACCGCTGGGTCTGCTCTAATTAGGGAGGAAAAAAAAAAAGCCATGAAATGCCAACATGTGCCACTCCACACGACTCCCCTTTTATTATATTTTGTCAAAAAATAAAGGGAAATGTGCTGGCTCAGCACAAACCGGGCCTGGCTTTGGTGCAAACGGCAGGAATGGGAACTGTGGGAAGGGGAGGGAGGAAAAATAGGATGCAAAAAAACCATCTTAATTACCCGGCCAGGGAAATGCACTGATGAGGCTCCTCTGTTTTGTAATTTGCTGTCTCAGCAGTTTAAATGTCCTTTGGAGCGGCCACTTTTCCTCCCTTCCCAAAAGTCCGCGTTGCAGCTGGGTAATAATGTGGTTTTTCTGGGAATTCCCATGCTCCGGGTTTATGAAATCTGGGAAATCTGGGCTGGGGAGGAATAAATAACCCAGTTTGTGCCTGGAATTAAAGGCTGAGGAAAAGAGGGGGGGGATGATGTTGCGAATCTAAAGGTTATTGGTTAAAAATTATAGACTGGAATTGTATGGATAAATTTCCTTTGGATCTCTCTAGGAAAGTGGAAAAAAGGTGTGGGTTGGCCAGCCTGGAGCAGAATTTGTAGCTGAACTTGGTGGGTTCTTCACCTCTAAAATGAAAATAAAACAGCAAAATGCTTGGAAAAAAAAAATGATCTGCCGAGCTTTTCCTAGAAAAATTCCCATGAATGGAGTGTTGGAAAAAAAGAATTCCCGTGGTGTTTGTTTGCTGGGGAAATAAATGGGAAGAGGCAGAGGAAAACCTTTTCCTTTTCTGGTCCCAAAGCTGGGGCTGAGGAGCAAGAGGGGAGTTAAAAGGTGTTGCTGAGGAAACCAGGTTGTCGAAAAGAAATCAAATAAATCAGGAATCTTTTGTCTGGTGTTGGGAAAACTGGAGTGGGGAGGGTGATGGGAAGGCTCTGGAAGGAGATGGGAATGAGCAGGAGGGGCCTTAGATTTCCTCAGGGAAAGGGTTGAATGCTTCCCAAAATTTCCTCTCTGAGAGGTGCTGTGCTCTTAATTTGGGAAGGACTGGGGGGTGTTGCTGGATGAGAAGCTCAGGGTGGGTGGAATTCCATCAGTGTGTGCTCACATCCCAGAAATTCCCTGTGTCCGGGGCTCATCCCACAACATGGGCACCGGAAAATGTGAGGATTCTGCCCCTCTGCCACCCCTCACATGCAGAGCTGCCTCCAACTCTGTGGTCTCCAACAGCACAGGGATGTGGGAATGCTGGAGCAGATCCAGAGGAGGAATCCAAGGAGGTGCTCCAAGGCTGGAGTTCCTCTGCTCTGGAGACAGGCTGGGAAAGCTAGGAATTTCCAGCCTGGGGAAGAGAAGGATCCAGAGAGACCTCAGAGCCCCTTCCAGTGCCTAAAGGGGCTCCAGGAGAGCTGGAGAGGGACTTGGGACAAGGGATGGAGGGACAGGACATGGGGAGTGGCTTCAAACAGAAATATGGGAGGTTTAGATGGGATATTGGGAAGGAATTCCTGGCTGGGAGGGTGACGAGGGCCCTGGCACAGGTTTCCCAGAGAAGCTGTGGCTGCCCCTGGATCCCTGGAAGTGTCCAAGGCCAAGTTGGAGCAACCTGGAATGGTGGAAGGTGTCCCTGCCCGTGGCAGGGGGGTTGGAACTGGATGACCTTTAAGGTCCTTGCCAGCCCAAACCGTTCCAGGATTAGTTTCGTGTGGCACTTGCAAAGGGAAGTGCCCTGAAGTGACACTGGGCTTTAAAAGCTTAAGCTGGTGACAAATACCAGTGGGAAGATCATGGAGCAAATCCCTCTGGAAACTATGCTGGGACACCTGGAAAAGAATAAGGGGACTGCTCACAGGCTCATTTATTGTTGTCAGCCGGGAGCAAAATGGGAAAACTCTCTTGGATCCATAGTGGAAGATGATTTTGGGGACAGCAGGGACAGATCCGTGTCCTGGAGGGGCTGAGATGTTTAGAGGACTGAACTGGGGGCTGAAAACTGGTTTATAGGGACTAAAAACTGGTTCATATGGGGAAGAGGGTGCTGATACTGCATGGGGGATTGCAGAAATCCCAAAGGATCTTTAAATGGAAGGATCTTTGGACTTGCTGTGGTTTTGCTTTGTTTGTTTAGAATTAAAAAAAAAAAAGCCTCGTTGGTCTTGGGAAATCCCAGCAAAGAGGAGGCAGGAGGTGACACCAAAACACCAGATTTTTTTAAAAGAAAAACACTTTTCCTGCCCTGAGCTGGGCAAGACCCCAAAAGGTTGCAATCCACGAAAAAAAAAATACAAATCAAAGGCAAAATGCTCTGGAAAAGCTGGAGGAAAGTGGTCAAGCCCTGGCCAAGTAGGGCTGGTGCACGTGTTGTTTTCCCTGGAGCACGGGGTGGTTTGGCAGCCAGAGCCCCTTCCAGCCCCTTTCCAGCTCCGGGTTATCTCTCCCTGCTTTCCTTGGGAGCAGATAAGGAGGGTTTAATCAGCCTGGAAGCTGAAATCAATCCCTGGTGTTTACATCTCCTGACCTGTGGAGCAGGGAAGGGAGGGCTGGATCCAGCCCCGATGATGGGTGAGCTCAGCGAGTCTCTTCTCTTGCAGAAGGGGTGTTTGCACCCAAAAATAAGGTTTTTCCTCCCCAAAACCAACCAGAAAGTGGTTTTCTGTGGGGTGGGGAAGTGCCTGGAGTGCTCACAGGCAAATCCGAAGGAGCACTGGGGGTGGGAGCAGGGATGGAAAAGGGAAAAGTTTCTCTGGGATGGGAATAGCTGAGGAGTTTTGCTTTGCCTTTTCAGCGCAGAGATCTTGGATGCTCTGGAAGAGCAAAGATTCCCTGGGCCTGAAGGGCTGGGAGAGCTGGGAATGTCCAGCCTGGAGAAGAGAAGGATCCAGGGAGACCTCAGAGCCCCTTGCAGTGCCTAAAGGGGCTCCAGGAGAGCTGGAGAGGGACTTGGGACAAGGGATGGAGGGACAGGAGACAGGGAATGGCTTCCCGCTGCCAGAGGGCGTGGGATGGATGGGATATTGGAAGGGAAACCTGCGTGTCCCAGGCTCATCCCACTGTGTGGGCAGCAGGAAAAGGGGGGAATTCTACCCCTCTGCCCCACTCAGGTGGAATCCCACCTGGAATGCTGCATCCAGCCCTGTGCTCCAACATCAGAAAGATATGGGAATGCTGGAGTGAGTCCAGAGGAGGCCATGGAGATGCTCCAAGGGCTGGAGCCCCTCTGCTCTGGAGCCAGGCTGGAAGAGCTGGGAATGTCCAGCCTGGAGAAGAGAAGGTGCTAGGCAGACCTTAGAGCCCCTTCCAGTGCCTAAAGGGGCTCCAGGAGAGCTGGACTTGGGACAAGGGGGAATGACTTCCCACTGCCAGAGGGTTAGATGGGATATTGGGAAGGAATTCTTGGCTGTGAGGGTGGTGAGGGCCCCGCACATCCCATCCCTGGAAGTGTCCAAGGCCAGGTTGGTTGCAAGGCTTGGAGCAACCTGTTCTAGTGGAAGGTGTCCCTGCCCGTGGCAGGGGGTGGGACTGGATGACCTTTAGAGGTCCTTTCCAACCCAGACCTTTCCATGATCCCATGAAGAACCAGAGGCACAGTCCTGTGGGAAGGTTTGGATGGATCCACGTGCTTTTGCATCGTTGCTTTTTGATCAATCCCTATTGATCCATTCAACCAAACACTGGTAAATGAAACCATGGATGAAAGGAGGGAAGTTTGACCCACAGGGTTTTGTCCTGCAGGGCCACCAGCAACCACAAGGTGAAGGAGACGGTCGCCCTGGAGCTGAGCTACGTCAACTCCAACCTGCAGCTGCTGAAGGAGGAGCTGGAGGAGCTGAACAGCAGCGTGGACGTGTACCAGAACGACAGGTACACCCGTGGAGGGCCGGGAAGAGCTCCTGGCTCCCTTGGGAATTGATTTTTATCCTTAGGATTCCATTTTTGCTTTTTCTGGGGGCAGGGAAGCCTCTCAGCTTGCCCACGCTGATCTGCACCAGGTTTGACCTTCTGGCAGAGGGACCACGAGGTGATGGCTGGAGAGTAGGGGAGGACTCGGGCATTGGGCCAGGTTTGCTGGAAAGAATTTTTCATCCTGGGAATATCAGAGCTGCAAGGAATGAAAAATCAGCAGCTTTTCCCGGAAGGTATTGAGATGTTTGGGGTTGGATGGTGGTGCATCCTTTGGACATTTATGTCCCAAAGCAGGAGGAATTGGGCAGAAACAACGTCCACCTTTCCTGAGTGTCCCACCAGAGTGTGAGCTTTTTCCAGCAAGATGTAATAGGGAATTTAGGAGAAGAAATGAAAAGTGTGGCTGCAAAAGCTCCAGACCTCCCATCCTGCCTGTTCCCAGAGCAGATTGCTCATGGATTTATTTTCCCAACAAGGGGATTTAAGTGGTGGGATCACCATCCCTGAAGGTGTTCAAGGAATGACTGGATGTGGCACTCGGTTGGTCCAAGGTTGGACTTGATGATCTTGGAGCCCTTTTCCAGCAGAAGGGATTCTGTGATTTTCCCACCTTTCCAAGGTTAGACCTTTCATGAACTGAAATGCTCCAGCACTTGGAAAACCTTACCCCTGGAGCAGCAATCCCAGGATGTTTGGCAGCAGCAAACCTGGGGTGGCTGAGTGGGAAAAGAAGGAATTCCCATGACAGAAGAGCCTGGGGATTCTGCAGAAATCTGGGAGGCGCTGCTGCTCCTTTCCCTTCCCAAAGTGGATGGTGTTGGATGACACCATGAAGGGCTGTGTGGTTGACAGGGCTGAGGGATGGGATGGCATCCAGAGGGACCTGGACAAGCTCCAGGTGATGCTCATGGTGTTCAACAAGGCCAAATGCAGCGTCCTGCACCTGGATCAGGGCAATCCCAACACAAATCCAGGCTGGGGATGAAAGGATTGAGAGCAGCCCAGAGGAGATGGATTTGGGGGTGCTGGTGGAGGAGAGGCTGGACATGCCCCAGCCATGTGTGATGGCTCCCAGAAACCTGCCATGTCCCAGGCTTATCCCACAGTGTGGGCAGCAGGAAAGGAGGGAATTCTGCTCCTCTGCTACACTCAGGTGAGATCCCACCTGGAATGCTGCATCCAGGCCTGGGCTCCAANCAAACCATTCCATGATTCTGTGTTACTTTGTCCATCCTGCTTTTCCCAGCCCATGGGAAGGATTTCTGTGCTGCTGGGACAGAGATACAAAAACCAGGAGAACATCAGAGACTCCAGCGGATGGTGCAGTGACTCCATCCTGCAATGGCATCAAATGTAAGACTGGGAAGAGCTGGATGCAGGATTTTTTGAGGATCACAGGTCTCCCATGGAGAGGAAGCTGAGGAATCCCAGATCTCCAGCATCCTTGGGGATTTGCTGCACTCAGAGGGTCTTTAGTGGTCTCAATGGAATCTTGGATGCTGATTCTTCTTCTGCTCTAAAATTGGGATTTGTGTATCCTCCCCAACATTCCTTATCAGGGATACTTGGCTTTTCCAATCTTTTTGAAAAGAAAACAGGAGCAGCAGCAACTCCAAAACCCTGCCCAGCCCAAACACAAGTCCCTTTGTTTGCTCCAGGCATTGGATCCAAGCGGGAATCTTGTTAGGGAATGAGCAGTGATGGTTTTTCTGTGCTAATTATGGCTCTTGGAGCTATTTGTTCCATAAAAATGTGGGTTCAAACTGCCCTGGATTTTGGAGCTTCCTTTGCCTCTTTTCCTCCCTAATGAATGATGGGATAACGAGTTATCCATGGGTTTTGGAGGGAATGAGATGGAGCTGGTGTGCAACCCTGGCTTGGTCCTGCCTGTCCCACCTTCCATCCCACTCCCTTCCAAGTTTCCTTGTCTCTAAACCGGTCCCTTTGGGATGCCAGGTGTCCAAGGATGCAAAAACATGGATCAGTGCTGGGATTGGGGATGTTCCCAAGGGACAGATGGATATCAGGGAAAGCACTTACGGAGCTGCAGGTGCCACAGCAGATCCCCATTCCCAGTCTCTGGCAGAGGAATCCCATGGAAGATCCAGCTTTGGGGATCTTTTTGCTGCTCCTCCAGACCGTTTTCACCTCTCCTTTTGCACTGCCATTCCAAAATAATTTTGGGAAGAGCATCCTGCTGTTGTGCTGAGTCTGTTTTCACCCTTTAATAGGAGCACAAGCCCAGGGCAAAGAGCTGCTCCATTCCAGTCCCTGTCACACGGGATCCATCCAAGACTTCCAAACCAACTCCCAAATAAGTTATTGTCTTCTTCCAGTGAATCCATCAGCGTTCCCATGATCCCTCTGGGCCTGAAGGAGACGAAGGAGCTGGATTTGCTGGTGCCACTGAAGGTGAGTTCTCAGGGATTTATACCCTCAGCTGATGCTAAAATAGCTGGAAAACATTTTCTAGTTTGGAACAGCTGGAAAAAAAATCAATTCCTGGGGAGGGATCAGATTTAAAACATGGGAATGTGGGAGATGAGGGTCTGGAGAAGGGTCACTCAGGGTGTTGTCCTGTTTCTCCATCCAGGATTTTATCAGGGAACACTACGGAGAGGAGAGTGTCCCCTTTGAAAAGGAAATCAAGGAGTTCATGGAGCTGCGGCAGGTTGGTGGCCCAAGGGTCGGTCCTTGGGATGCTCCGGAGTGTCCCTGGGTGGTCGCTCCAAGCTTTGTCCTTGTCCTGGAGTTTGGATGGGCAGGATTCCCACACTGGAGCTGCTCAGGTGGTGGTTTGGTAGGAGCTGAAAGGAAGAGAAAAGAGAAAATAAGAGAAAATAGAAAAAAAGGAAAATAAGGATAAAACAGAGAGTGGAGTTAAAAATGGAGCGAAAATGGGAATAAAAATGGAAAATGAAATGAAATAATAAAAAATGGAAATTAAAAAACAAAGAGGGAATAAAAATAAAAAAACAAGGAGGAAATGAAAAATCAAAAAGGAAATAAAAAAGAAAAAAAGAAAATATAGAATTAAAAGGAAAGAGAAAAATAACAAGAAAGTAAATATAAATAAAAAGTAAAATAAAAATTAAAAATAAATTAAAAAGAAAGTAAGAAATTAAAAGGAAACAAAAAAAAGGGAAAAAAAAGCAAAGTGAAAAAATAAAGATTAACAAATAATAAAAAATATAAAAGGAAAAGTAAAGCAAACACAAAAAATAAAATAGTAAAAAATAGAAAAGAAAACCCCAAAATAAAGGTTAAATAATAAAATTAAAAGTAAAATAAAAATGAAAATTAAAAATTAAAAAGAAAATTAAAAAATGAAATAAAAATAGAAAATAAAAAGCAAAATGAAGAGAAAACAAAAAAAAGAATGAAAAATGAAAATTAAAAAGAAAATAAAAAAGGAAAGATAAAAAGTAAAAATAAAAAGAAAAAAATCCTATTTCTTCTTTATTTATCTCCTATAAATTTGTATTTTATATATCCAATATTCCAGTCTGAAGCCATTCCCTGTGTCCTGTCCCTCCATCCCTTGTCCCCAGTCCCTCCCCAGCTCTCCTGGAGCCCCTTTAGGCACTGCAAGGGGCTCTGAGGTCTCTCTGGATCCTTCCCTTCTCCAGGTGAACCCCCCAGTTCTCAGTCAGTCTATGGGAGCTCCCACCCCATCCCATCCCAGGGATCTTTTCCCACTTTTCCACCCACATCTCCCCCCCTGTTCCCCAGGCCATGCGCACCCCGAGCCGCAACGAAGCCGGCCTGGAGCTCCTGATGGAATATTACAACCAGCTCTACTTCCTGGACAGCCGTTTCTTCCCTCCCACCAAAACCCTGGGAATCTTCTTCCACTGGTTGG
The DNA here is from genome assembly GCA_013396755.1 of Sclerurus mexicanus. Taxonomy (NCBI): domain Eukaryota; kingdom Metazoa; phylum Chordata; class Aves; order Passeriformes; family Furnariidae; genus Sclerurus; species Sclerurus mexicanus. The sequence continues at coordinate 3,388 of VWZF01002253.1, read as the reverse complement.
TGCCACCTTCCCAATCCTTCCTGGGGCATTGAGGGATTTGGGATCAAACCTCTGTGATGGCAGCAAAGCTGGGGCTGGTGGACACGGCCACCTGGGTTTGCCAGTCCCTGGGGTGGGTTCACTGGGGGGAAAGGGGGGATATGATGAACCATGGTGGGAATGGTGGCTACAAGGCCACGTGGAGCACTGCGAGAACCCTGAGAACCCTCCAGGCTCGTCCCCCATCCGTGGGCAAGGATTGAGT
>VWZF01002251.1:178787-193967 GCA_013396755.1 Sclerurus mexicanus | reverse complement strand
TTTTTTTTTTTGGCCTCCTATCTGCAGTACACTAGGGTTTGGATTCCTGACCCTGATGAAGTTTGGAGATCGGCAGAAATTATCAAGGATTACAAAGAGGGAGATAAAAGCCTCCAGCTGAAACTTGAAGATGAAACTGTAAGCTTTTGAACATCGTTACTCTTTTTAGTAATTTAAAGCTTCGAATTAATGTGTGAAGAAGCCTGGGCCATCTCATAGTTTTTGTGAAGTAGTTTAAAATGTGTTTTATTGCCTTAACACTTCCAGGTTTTCCCTGCCTGCTCTCTCCCTAGACACTTTTGTTAAAGTAGGTTGTGAGAAAAGTCCTTGACCTCCGTCATCTCTTTCCACCTCCTGGCAAACTTGTATTAGTCTGTGATATCAGAAAGTACTTTTTTTGATAGCAGCAGTGTGTTAGAAATACCAGTTTATGCTCTTTGCTGCTGAACAAACTGTGAAGAGCACGGCTGGTGGCATCTACTCAACCTCGGGACTGATGGAAGAGTCACACAGAGCGCAGAAGTTACTGCTGTGCAACAGCTTTCCATGTGCCTTTGTTTTTCTCTTTAAGTATAATCCTATGTAAAGGCCTTTTCCCCCCCTCCATTTTATTTTTAAACAAATAGCTTTAAAAGACAAAAACACGAAACTCATTTAAATGTAGATGTTTTCTATCAAGTGCTTCTTCTGAATGCACAAGCAGCCGGCAATAAATCATTCCCAAAGCAGGATGGAGGCTGGGGGAGAGCAGCTGCTTTCTGTCCTGCACAGAGAGCTCATGGAGTGGGACTTTGGGTGACAGCAGGGAATTGCAGATGAAGTTAACCATGGCATTTGCATCAGCTGCAAATTTCGGTGGTATATGGGAAGGGAGCAGCTGTGCTATGTACCCACCACGAGGTGCCTGGTGGAGCAGAAAGAATAAATACATTTTTCATGAAGCATTTCACCTAAACCACCTTTCTTCACAGAGCAGGTAGGGTTGTCTTCAGTTGTCTAGAGGGTGATCTGCTCTGTTGCTTACAAGAGTTAATAGAGACCACTTACTCCAGACTGAACATGCTCCAAGGAGGGCAGGTAACTCACATCCACTGCCAGCCAACCACTTCCACACTGCGGGGAGTATTTTCACCATATTCCTTAATGGGAAGATGGAGAACAGGAACAAGATGTGGTTGATGAGGCTGTTCAACAGAGCAATTTTTCTTTCTCAGCAGCGCAAGTACAGGCTGTTGGTGTGTGAACGTGCCAGGTTTGCAAAGAATGTCATTGGTGCTGGAATCTGTACCCAGTGATTGCTGCTGTGGCTTTTTCCTGTGGCTCAGCATTGGCTGCTTTTGTTGTCCTCAATTTGCTCCTCCAGCACAGGGAAGCTTCCTGAGAAGGATAAAAGATGGATGATCCTACTCTTGGAGGTGCTNTTTCCTTATGTTTTTTCCTGTTTAAATTTTTTTTTTTTTTTTTTTTTTTTTTTTTTTTTTTGGCCTCCTATCTGCAGTACACTAGGGTTTGGATTCCTGACCCTGATGAAGTTTGGAGATCGGCAGAAATTATCAAGGATTACAAAGAGGGAGATAAAAGCCTCCAGCTGAAACTTGAAGATGAAACTGTAAGCTTTTGAACATCGTTACTCTTTTTAGTAATTTAAAGCTTCGAATTAATGTGTGAAGAAGCCTGGGCCATCTCATAGTTTTTGTGAAGTAGTTTAAAATGTGTTTTATTGCCTTAACACTTCCAGGTTTTCCCTGCCTGCTCTCTCCCTAGACACTTTTGTTAAAGTAGGTTGTGAGAAAAGTCCTTGACCTCCGTCATCTCTTTCCACCTCCTGGCAAACTTGTATTAGTCTGTGATATCAGAAAGTACTTTTTTTGATAGCAGCAGTGTGTTAGAAATACCAGTTTATGCTCTTTGCTGCTGAACAAACTGTGAAGAGCACGGCTGGTGGCATCTACTCAACCTCGGGACTGATGGAAGAGTCACACAGAGCGCAGAAGTTACTGCTGTGCAACAGCTTTCCATGTGCCTTTGTTTTTCTCTTTAAGTATAATCCTATGTAAAGGCCTTTTCCCCCCCTCCATTTTATTTTTAAACAAATAGCTTTAAAAGACAAAAACACGAAACTCATTTAAATGTAGATGTTTTCTATCAAGTGCTTCTTCTGAATGCACAAGCAGCCGGCAATAAATCATTCCCAAAGCAGGATGGAGGCTGGGGGAGAGCAGCTGCTTTCTGTCCTGCACAGAGAGCTCATGGAGTGGGACTTTGGGTGACAGCAGGGAATTGCAGATGAAGTTAACCATGGCATTTGCATCAGCTGCAAATTTCGGTGGTATATGGGAAGGGAGCAGCTGTGCTATGTACCCACCACGAGGTGCCTGGTGGAGCAGAAAGAATAAATACATTTTTCATGAAGCATTTCACCTAAACCACCTTTCTTCACAGAGCAGGTAGGGTTGTCTTCAGTTGTCTAGAGGGTGATCTGCTCTGTTGCTTACAAGAGTTAATAGAGACCACTTACTCCAGACTGAACATGCTCCAAGGAGGGCAGGTAACTCACATCCACTGCCAGCCAACCACTTCCACACTGCGGGGAGTATTTTCACCATATTCCTTAATGGGAAGATGGAGAACAGGAACAAGATGTGGTTGATGAGGCTGTTCAACAGAGCAATTTTTCTTTCTCAGCAGCGCAAGTACAGGCTGTTGGTGTGTGAACGTGCCAGGTTTGCAAAGAATGTCATTGGTGCTGGAATCTGTACCCAGTGATTGCTGCTGTGGCTTTTTCCTGTGGCTCAGCATTGGCTGCTTTTGTTGTCCTCAATTTGCTCCTCCAGCACAGGGAAGCTTCCTGAGAAGGATAAAAGATGGATGATCCTACTCTTGGAGGTGCTTTCTTTACCCTCCATGGTGATCAATCTGCATGAGTTGATGCAGATTGATGCAGACCCCACTGTCCCTCAGAAGCACCAGGCACNACTCCAGCAGCTCCACATCCTTCTAATGTTGGCAGCCCCCATCAGCTGGACACAGATGGGTGCCCATGTCATTCACAGCAACTCCTTCCTACCACTTGCTGTCCTTAGGCTGCCAAAGTACATCTGCTCATATTTTGGAGTGCTAGAACCTCCATCCTTCCTTTCTGGTTGAGATCTCCAGCAGTTTTAGTACTGGGGAGTGGATTCCCCCCTCCCTCCCCCCTTTAATCTGTATATTTCCCTGGAAACCAATGGGGCTAAACAGTCCTGCAAGGTCTAATCTTCCTGTGCAGCTGAGTTGAGGATCAGCAACATTAAAGTACAAGGAGACAAAAGGATTTCTACGTATTGTAGGTAGTACCTTAATAATGATGTTCCTGTCATGGTGAAATATGAAACATCTCATTTTGGTGTTGTGCAAGACACCCAAGGTCTTTGGAATCACCTTGTTTGATGCTTTTCTGAATGAAGCCCTGCCTGTATCCGGGTCATGTTGGACTGAAAAGCTTTAGGAAAGGGAAAGAGCTCTCATGTCTCTCAAATTGGAGATACCCAGAGAACATATCTTCAGGGGATTCGAAGCTGTTGAAAGCCTTTTGTTCCTGACAGCCAACATGCATTACCCAACAGTTTAGTGCTTTTCTTTTGTCCTTGTGCTTTAAGTGAATTTTCATGGTTTTTATAGTTTCTGGCTCTGCTTTGTATGCAAGAGTACTTCCTCTGAATGAAGAGCTGACTTTTAAATATCACAAGGCATCCCTGGTGTGTTTGCCATTAAGATGTGAGACTGAGTGCAAACTCTTGAAAATTGGCATTGACCACATAGAATTGGAGAGTAAAACCAGCCTGAGGTTGTCAGACGTGCTGAGAGACCCTGTCCTCGTGCACTTGGGTCAACTTTCTTTGTGCTGTTTGGATGGGCAGTGTTCCAGTGCCAGGGTACTTCCCTTCTGCTGGGACCTGAGCATCAGGACCCCTTCCTGAGACACCCTCTGGGAAGCAACATCACAGGACAAATTTTTTCCTCCACAGTGAAAAGAAAATATGGCAGTTTCTCTTTAGCTGGTGACTCTGCTGCTCACTTGGGGATGAGTCAAAAATAGCATAAGGCTGCCCATATGGTGACTTCAGCAGCATAAACTGGATCCTCAGACACTGGAGCAGCAGGGGCTCCACGATTCTCCGTGTCCTCTCTACCTGAAGCAGTGTCAGGTTTTGGGTATTAAAGTACCCTGATTTAAAAATTAGTTGGGAAATTGCTCTGATGCAAAGAACGTGGTCTAGTTTGAAATGAGGCTTCCTTTCGAAGAGCATGGAGATGCTTAGATCAGATGAAGCTGTGGTTTTCTGTATGGTACCTGTTACTGCTCAGAGCTAGCTAAAGGCTGTTTGCCCCAAGGTTGGCCTGCAAACAGCTCAGGTATGCTCAGGTTGGTGCTTGTGGACCATCAGTGTCCCCCAGGACCTGCTGTTGGCCACCTCAAAACCATTTACCAGAGGGGTGACCTGGTAGTGTGTCATCCAGGTCCCTGTAGCATTTAGCACAAAGGGGCTTTTAATTTCCTTGAGAGCAGGACGTGTAAGTATTTTGTAGCATCAGGATGGAGTTACACTTGGATAAGTTATAAGACATTTAAAGGAGCTGTTGTTTTTTGTGTTCTCAAGTTCCTTGTGTGTGTCTCTTCAGCTCTACGAATATCCCATTGACCTCCAAGGAAATGAGCTGCCTTTCCTACGCAATCCAGATATCCTGGTGGGGGAGAACGACCTGACAGCCCTCAGCTACCTGCACGAGCCTGCAGTCCTGCACAACCTCAAAGTCAGGTTCCTCGAGTCCAACCACATCTACACGTACTGCGGTGAGTGTCCAGCCCTGGAAAGCTGTGGGTCCATGGACAAACCCCTCGGGACCACAAGCCAGAGGCTGCAGCATAAGGAAAGTCTGGTGGCTGTGATTTTGGGGTGGGTGGGAGGCACAGGTGTGTGCCAACAGGCTTTAGTTTGTAGAACCAGAGGTGGTTTTTGAGGGTTGGTGCACTGTGGACTCCTTGAGCTCACGGTGCAGTTGGTCCAGTTCCACAGCAGCTGGTGTTTCCACCAGCTCTTGGTGGGAGCATTGTGTGAGATGAGTTTGAGGCCAGCTTTGCATGCACTTGGCAGCCCTTACAGGGAAAACTTAGGATACAGCAAACGACCAGAGAACAGCAGCATGCCAGAAAGAGTGATCCAGCTGAGAAATGTTCATAGCAGGTTTTCCCCCTGAAAGACTGTGAAAAACCTTCTTGTGCTGTTATTTCCTTCTTCTTCTTCTTAATGACTTTTGGGCATCATCTAACCCTTGAATTCAAAGTGGAAGGAGGGCAGATGTGAACTTGGGTTTCTCATTTCTGGGGAGGGTGGCTTGCCAAAGCTATTCAGGCCAGCAGTTACCTGTGAATGGATAGCAACAAATTGCAACTTAAACAATTTAAAAAAGAAAAAAAAAAAAAGAAAGAAAGGCAATTCATAAAATCTCAGAATGGTTTAGGTTGGAAGGGATCTTACAGCTCAGCCAGTTCCAACCCCACTGCCATGGGCAGGGACACCTCCCACCAGCCCAGGTTGCTCCAAGCCCCGTCCAACCTGGCCTTGGACACTCCCAGGGATCCAGGGGCAGCCACAGCTTCTCTGCCCAACCTGTGCCAGCCCCTGCCCACCCTCACAGCCAGCAATCCCTTCCCAATATCCCATTTACCCTGCTTTGTGTCATCTGAAGCTGTTCCCCGTTGTCCTGTGATGAGCTGCAGGATTTCAGCAAAGTCCATGGGACCCACTTGTGTGATGGGGTTAGGCCTGGTGTGTGCAGCTGTGATTCAGTGTTTCAGTTCAGGGGTGTTGAAGAAATGCTTGAAAGGAGGAGATGGCTTTTTACAATAGTGCTCTTGACATACCTAGCCTCTGTGGTTGCTAGGAGTGTAATGTGGGACTACTGTCAGCCTTTTGCAGCTGCATGTGTGCCTTCAGTCAGCTGCAAACCTGCTCTCCTCCAAAATCAGTGAGGTTTCATTCATGCAGCTGCCCATGAAGGTTTATGATAACCTTGAGCACTGCATCACATTAACGAAGATAAAGGGCTTTGGGCTTAGCAAGTGTAGGTTTAGCTGCAGAGCTCTGCCTGGGTGCAAAGTACACCATGCTTTGGTTGTAAAGTGGATTGGAAGGGCAGAAAAGTGCTTGTCTGAGCCCTTCAGGTTGGCATGTTTTTGGTGACTAAGGGGAAATGAGCCATGCCCCTAACAGAACCAGAAGCAAGACGGGCAGGAGCAGGGCATGGGGAGGTGAAGCAGCTGGGTTAGTGTCCTGCAGAGGCAGGTGACCACGCTGACCTTTGCCTTCTGCAGCAGGTTAGGTCACATCTCCTGGTGTTTGCTGCCAGCTGAGAGTTCCCCTGCTCTGCTGTAATTTGAGGGTGCCCAAGCCCTGAGCTGGCTGGGTCCCCGTGCTCCCTGGAGCTCCTCACAGTGACAGTTTAAACCTGCAAAACCTGAAGGTGCTTCAGAGGTGGGCCCTGGCCAGTGTTTGGGTGCAGACTGGCTCCCTCGAGCACACAGGGAGTGCCACGCGTGGCTTTGCCTCCCTTTAATCCCAAGGCTCACTGCCTCCTCTGGGCAGGCACGGCGTTCCCAGAGCTGGAGAGGAGGCAGACATGAGAGCTTTAATGCAGGCTCTGGCATTCCTTTCCTATGATTTATGCATCTCAGTTTGATTTGGGTACGTTCTTTGTTATGAGCTTTCACTTGAGATTTAACCCAGGGGAAAACCCAGCATATTTGTTTGGGTCTAGCAGAGCTTTGGTTGCTTTTCTGAAGTGATGGCTCAGGCTCTATTTAGTTTTCCTCACTGCTGCTGCAAAATCTGGCTTCACACAATGAAAGTTATTATACATTTTTGCTCTTATCACCAGTTTTGCATGCTGCCTCTGTGGCTGTTCTGGGGCTCATTGGTTTGCTATCAAAGCATAGCCCTTTAAAGCAGATGCTGAGATAAGATTTAGGAGTCTGTCCCCATTCACTCCTCATCCTTCTATTTCCCTTCAAGCATCATATTTCAAAACACTGATCGAAACAACTAATGCAGGCGCTGAAAAGCCTGAAATATTAACTGCTTGCTTGGTTTGTAACATACCTGCCTATTTATCTGTTCTTAGGTATCGTGCTGGTGGCCATCAACCCATATGAGCAGCTGCCAATCTATGAACAAGATGTCATCTATGCATACAGTGGCCAAAACATGGGGGACATGGATCCCCACATCTTTGCAGTGGCCGAGGAAGCCTATAAGCAGATGGCCAGGTGAGTGGGTGCTCAGAGTGGGAAAGGATGCAATTAAACGTTGCAATTATGCAGGGAAAGTGAGGTGGTGGGATTCTGCTTGCTGGCTTGACCCCATTGTTGCTTGGCAAGACTGCTGGGCTGATGGAGGTCTCTGTGGTCCTCAGGAACTCGGGGATTTGGTGCACTCAGACAGGGATCCTCCTTCTGCTGCTGCTTGGATGAGCTTCCTGGAAGAAGTTCAAACCACTCTGCAAATGTCATGTTTAATAGCTTAGAGGAAACCACATTTCAGATGATTCGGTGAGATAATCAAACTAAACACAGTGTTAGTTGTTTTTTATGGAGATACTGTGATTTTTGGAACTAGGAGGTGACTGGCAGGTATTTGGAGATATTTATGGATCCTTCAAAGCAGAGTCTTCAACAGGTGGATGTGGTGGGAGTTTTACTTTATTTATTTCTGTGTTTGTTGTGTTGCTGAGGACAGATGTAGGATTTTGTTCTTAGCAGATAAGTCATGATCTAAAAGAGAATTTGGAAGGCAGCTGAAAGTTGTTGCACCAGGGATCCTTTTATTATAGTTGTCTGAACTCACACAATGTGTTTATGTTTGCTCGTGTATTAGCTGAGATTTTTCTATAGCCTTGGCTTTTAGTAGCAAGAGTAAGCACTGAACCATTTTCCAGGGTTTGCAATCTGTTTTCTGCCATGTCTGGGCTTTAGTCATGAGTTAGGATGCATTTCTAACCAAATCTTTAATCCAGAGTTCCATCCAGAAATGCATGTGGAAGAGCACTGCCTTGAGCAGAGATCAGAGGGATTGTACCCAAACAGAGTCCAGCCAGCAATTCACTCCTGCAAGTGCTTGTGCTTTGGGCAAATCCACTTTGAGGAGAATTCAGGAATTTGGGGAGCTGTCTATAGAAAGAGGAAGGCTTAGAGTTTTCTCCTCTTGTGAATTCAGGATGAGCAGCAAGCTGCACAGGTTTTCTTGAAACATAGCAAGGTTCTGCTGACCAGCGTGGGCAGGACCCATGGATTTTCCTGGGCAAGTGTCTGAAATATAGGCCAACAACTTGCTTTTCTGAAAATGAAATTTTTGCTAGGGAAGACAGTGTTTTCCCACATCCCTGGGTGATTTTGTAGGCAGTGGGCTAACAGAGAGCTCTAGCCAAAGATGCTTGACTCTGCCTTCCTTCTTATCAGAATAAAGCTACTTTTGACAGTGACTTATAATTGATAACTGCTGTCTCTGGTGGTTAAGACTGCTCTATTTTCAAGGGGACAAGAAAATAACCACCTTCAAAGCTCTTAAACAAGATGCTTAGTGTTCAGTGCTCCTCTGGTGCTTTCTGTTTTGGGCTGTTATTATGGTAATTGCAGGTTTGGGTACAAAAGAGGGTTTCAAACAGGGCTGAGAGGAGATTGGGGCATGGATTGTAGGAATCTACCTGTTTATTTGAAATGTGCCTTAAAATGTAGCACACTGTGTTTCAAATCTGAAAGCTTCTGAGTGGAAGTTGCATTATCCACAGTTTGATCCAAGCTTTTCCCTCTGCAGTGCTCCAAGCTCAAGTTGCTCGAGCAGGCTGTGTGTATGGCATGGCTCATGAGTGGATAAAGTGCATTGAACAGGCCTTCCTTTTGCCTTTCTTTAGCTGAAATACTGACTCTGTGGGATGCCTTGTGCCTACAGCTCGGCTTTAGACAATTGGGGTACATATGAGGTGGGACATGGGTGCTTGGGCAGCTCAGCCATCAGGGTGGAGGTCTGTGAGGATGTTAAACCTAAGATGGGGCAAAAACATCACTTCTTTGGCCGTGTCTGAGCTTTTAACAATTGGACTATGTCTGGGGCATCCTATAGCCCAGGAATAAAACTCAAACCCACCATCACAGAAGGTCAAACTTGCAATTAGATTAAGAGCAGGAAAACAGTCTCCTGGGTCTTCTGAATATTTTAGCCTCATTAGTGACCTAGAGCACAGTGGAAGTGATTGAATGGGATCAAGTAGATGGCAAGGGAAAAGGGCACAAAATCTAAGACTCTGTTAAATGAGAAAAATTGAGTTAATTAGATTTTTAATTCTGTGAGCTTCTAGTGTGCCATGGCCATGTAGAGACAGGGTTCCTGGGCAGAACTTCAGATATTGGTGGTGTGCAAGTGTTAGTGAAGTCATCCAGTGCTTTCTCATCTGCCTGAAGCCAGTAGAGTCCATGAGATGGGACTGGGGGCACCTTCACAGGTGATTGTGCTGGATCCCGTGTTTGGTTTTGTCCTGTCATCAGAAAATGCCAATTAAAAAGGGGGTGGGGGGGAAGGAATAAAAAATGCTGTGAGTGAGCTGGACAAGGGGCTGCAAAGGGTGTACAGCAACATCTGGTGCCTTTTTTTGAGTCAGAACAGTTCACAAAGCATCTGAACACCTACAGTGATTTCAGCACATGTTAAAACTCTCCTTTAAATATGAGCTTTTCCCAAAGAGGGTGTTTTGTAGAGAGTTGCTTTGTAGCAGCTGCATATAAAACAGCTTAAAAAAAAAAAGCAAGTGATTAAAATTCATATGTGACAGCCTCTAATTTTTACAGTGACCAGCTCTTTAGAAACTCCCCGCATACCCAGTGTGAGACTAAATGCACTGGGTTCACTGAAACAACGTTGTTTTAAGCAAAATACACAACACTGAGTTCATTTGCACCAAGCGCTGCTGCTGGAGGTGGTGGAGTGTTGGAATGAATGGAAGGAGGGATCATTTAGTGATTTTTTTTTTAATAGCTGAGGCTGTGGGGTTCAGAGCAGGGAGTGGTTTGGGGCACACATTACCTGCAGGGCAGTGCAGCCATCTCCTCCCCTGGGCATGGGCTGTGTCCGGGGAAGGTGCATGGGGTGGCAGTGCCTTCCACACCTTTGGGGGATGCAGGAGGTGTGTGCATCCTGAAAGCAGACTGAATGCTCTGCCATGGGCACAGGGACAGCCAGCACAGCCACTGGCGCCCGGGCTCATTGCTTCTTGCTTTGGAGGAACAAAAGATCCCTTGTGTGCCCAGATCCCCGCAGCAGCTCTGATTTCCTTGTGTGCCACTGCTCTGGGCACAAGCGAAAATTCCCCTTGAAACCTGCATTTCTGCTGAAGCCAGCCTGACCAGCAGCTTTCCACACGAGAGCTGGGGTTGTTTGGTACTCCTCTGCTGGGCACTGCTGAGGCCACAGCTCAAGTCCTTTGTCCAGTTCTGGGCTCCTCAGTTCAAGAACATTGAGGGGCTGGAATGTGTTCCAGGGCAGGGAACAGGGCTGGGAAGGGGCTGGAGCAGCAGGAGGGGCTGAGGGAGCTGGGGGGGCTCAGCCTGGAGAAAAGGAGGCTCAGGGGGGACCTTGTGGCTCTGCAGCTCCCTGATGGATCCAGGGGAGGGTCGGGATCTGCTCCAGGGAATGGGGATGGGAGGAGCGGGAATGGCATCAGACTGTGCCAAGGCAGGGTCAAGTTGGACATCTCTCCATGGAAAGGGTGTTCAGGCCTTGGCAGGGGCTGCCCAGGGAGGGTTGGAGTGCCCAGCCCTGGAGGTGCCCAAGGCAGGAGTGGCCGTGGCACTGAGTGCTCTGGGCTGGGGGACAGGGTGGGCATCGGGCACAGGGTGGGCTCCGTGGGCTGAGATGTCTTTTCCAACCTTAAAGATGCCATGATTCTTGCCCTAACCCATGTTCCTCTCCATGAACGTGTCCCATCAGCTGTTTCCATCTCAATGTGTGTGACCGAAGTCTGGATGGTGACAGTGCAACACCGGCTTCCCCTTCCCAGCCCTTGGGAGCTTTAATTAGATATTTCCTTTCATGTCTGCAGCTCCATTTTTCTCCTTCCCAGCTTTTCTCAGCCAGCTTGAGTTGTCAATATAGTCACTGTGTCATCCCCTGATGCTGAGCTGAGTCTGTTAGGAGAATCACTGCAGCGTGCTTATATATATTTGTGTGTCTTTGCTGTCTCTGGCCCCTGTCTCTTCCTCTTGTACCAGTTTGGTTTGCTCTGGGCACTGGTCAGGAGTTGCTAGTCCCAGTAAGGTTTCATAATGCCTTTTTTTTCCCCTTAAATAAACATCATGCATTTTACTTAGTGAAATATAGACTTGAACAGCACTAGGTGAGAGAGGTGTATCCTATGAATAGCACTGCTGTGGGTGATGGAGAAGAAAAATGGGCCCTCCAAGGTTGTCAAACATCTTTCAAAAGTAGGGAGCAGGTAGCAAAGTTTACTCAGATCATAAATCAAGGATCCAAGGTATTGTATGTTCTGTGTGTTTTCCAGTTAGCACATCTGGATCTCGTGGGGATAGGAACATTGTCTCACCTTTGTGGACCTCTTAACAGGTGTGAGATAATAAACATCAAGTAATTTCAGTGTTCAAGGCTTACCCAGGTACTAAAGGAGTTGCAAAAGGCTAAATGCATGGACTGGGTGAAGTGCCATGGTCTTCATTCCGTTGTGCATCCATCAGGCTGATGCTTTCACAGGTGCATGATGTCTGCAAAGCTGTTCCACGTGGCCAGGCACAAACATCTTGATCTGATCCATGTATAACTCTGCTAAATTGGAAATGCAGGACATTTTAATGTTTTTCCAGGAACATGAATGGGCTCTGCAGACCTTACCTGACCCTTGCAATGTCAGTGGGAAAGCAAGTGTAACCTGTTGGTTAGACTGGACGTTCCTCCCTCCCAGTGTGAGGATCCCCTCACGGTGCTGTTGATAGTTCGTGCAGAAGAAATAGAATAAGAAATGCAGGAGTGAACTGATGGGCGAGTTCAGCTTCTACATATCTGGTCTGAACTGCAGCTCTGTGGGTACCAGATAATCCCCAGTGCCTGCAATTCAAACCCGGGTCAGCATCTGTTGTGTGATTTCTAAATCAGGAGTTGTATGGAAATGGCATGTCTCCCCTGTCCAGCCCTGCTGCCCATGTGGTGTTTCTGGCAAAAAGTGCTCAAACACTTGGACTGCAGACAGGTAACTCTGTTTAGTAGTGGCTCTCCATTTTTATTGGAAGTTACTGCACCCAAGCTTTGCATTGCACTGTCAAAAGCATGTGTCAAAGTGCAAAAATCACCACTTGCCTGCAGCAATAGACGAGATATCTGTGTCCTGCAGAGGTGCAGGTGCCAGAGGGGCTGTGTGTGGTGGCAATTGCTCTCTTTCCTGCTGTGGGGTGCAGTTCTGGAGCTGGAAAAGAGCAGGAATTGCAGCATCAACCCTGCACACAAGCAGATAGATTTGGGGGAGGGTGGGCACCGTGGGGGATGTCCTTTGATAGCACTTCAAATTTCAGGCTTTACAGGAGGATTTAAAGCTGTACAATGAGAGAGCAGATAGGAGTTAAAAGAGAGATTAACCCCCGACGGAGATGCAAGAGGAATCAGACTGGCAGAATAAATAGGGCTGAGTGCTGTGTTATATTAAAGGCAGGGAAGGGTTTAGGTCTCCTGGTAAATGAGGCTGGGTTGAGGGTTTCAGGATGCTGTGGGGCTGAGCTGTGCTGCAGCACAGCAGGGCTTTGCAGCAGGTACCACCTCAAAACCAAATCTCTGTTCTAAGAAAGGGATCAGAACAAAAAAACCCCAAACAATTCCTTGAATTTAGGAAAGGGCAAAACTGATGGGTTTCTCTTCTGTTTGGAATTTTTTGTTTAAAGTGGGATAGGCGTGAGGGGAGAAGGTTTTGGAAGAGCTATCCCATACACATGCTGGTGCAGGTGTTTTACCTCAGGGTTTGCTTTTCTTCTCCAGAGGTGACAAATAGAAAAAAAATAAGATGGGATGGACTCCAGCTAATGTTTCCTAAGGAGCACAGGACAGACCCTCTGGTCTTTCTTGCCCTGCTATGGGAGAGGACAGAGATGCCCTGAGGACAAGTGGCCAACTATTTAGTACATCTTTTTTTTTTTTTTTTTCATTTTTGTGTGTGTGGTATTTGTTTTGTTTGGGGGGTTTTAATTGGGTTTTTTTCATTCTGTTTTGGTTTTTATTTTATTTTAAAGTTTTGTTATTTTTTTTTCTTTTTGAAAATTCAGAGTGAGAGCTGTGATACTTGCTAGCAGATTTAATAATAAATGAGACATCCCTTAGAGAGTGATCATAAATACTCATAAAGGGGACAGAACTGGCATGGGAGAGCTTAAGGTAGTGAAAGGTCAGTGCCTGACAGAGTAATGATTGTGTGTGTGTGAAATATCACCACCTGGGAAGGAGTGATAATAGCCTACATCAAACATGTAATCACTGCTGTGATGCAGGAGAGCTGCTGGAGCTCTGAGGTGAGAAGGCTGTAACACCACATGTATTTAAACATTCAAAACACTATTAATGAGCATCGTAATTACATCAGAGCCCAGAGACTTGTGATTGGCCTTGGCCACCTCCCAGTCACTGCTTGCCATCCCACATCCTCAGTGAACTTCTGGAGGTCTCAGGATGGAGAACCCAGGGCACACACCCAAAAGTCAATGGTCCTATTGGTTTCTGAGTATCTCTTTCTGGGGTTTTCCACAAGTTTCTCAACTGTAATTAATCAGATGGTAGTTGAGGAGTTTTCCAAGCATCAGTAGCTGATGATGGTAGAGGTGTTGAAGTCTGTTGGAAGGACCTTCTTTCTGGCCCTGCCGTGGGGTGGGAGACAAGTGATGTGTCCTCCTGGTGTGCCCAAAGCTGACCTGTCGGGGTAGCATCCCCCTTGATTCTTGCCCCCATGTGATGCTTTTTGGGAGGGTGCTTTACCAAGCCTCCTCCCTCTGCAGTGCTGCACAGGGGCCAGCGGCTTGCAGGTGTCCTGGGTGGGATCCAGAGGTGCTCTGTGGTGTGATCCCAGCTCAGAAAGGAGCATCAGGGTGCTGCGTGTGCTTTGCTCGCGTTAGGAATGGCGCACAAAGGAACTGCTGACCTAATTTCCCTGTGGCTGGGGAGCTTGTGTTCTTCCCCAGTGGGGTATGCAGAGCATAAATCCTGGGAGAAGGTCATCCTGCATGCCTGCTGCCCGCAGGAACTGGTGGAGGGACTGAAGACAGCTCAGCATTTTGCAGAAGCTTTGAGCTCCTGGGATTTTCCTTGCTGTCGCAGGGGCATTTCCAGCCAGCTGCACAAAGAATTGGGGGAGAAAGTGCCTTAATGAGCAGGGACCAGCGGGACTCCCACGGCTCCTGCAGGAGGAGGGACTGGTTTGCTGGGGCGCCGCATGAAAGAGCTCTGACCTCTGCAGAGACATCCTAATTTGCACTGGGATGTTTGATCTTGGCGCTGGAAGTGTCAGGCTGGTGTGTGCTAAGTGGTGTTGCACAGAGGGAATGTCCCTGCACAGCAGAGCTGGCGGTGGCCACTGCAGGGGATGAGGTTAATCTGCGCATCACCTGCTCCGTGAGCATTGTGCTGTGTGCCCGTTTTTCCCATCCAGGGCCAAACTGGTACTTTTAGGCTTTTTCCCTGCAACTGAGAAATTCCAGTCTGTACTTTCTGGCCTCTCGTTGAAACCCAGGTGTGTGTGTGTGTGTGTGTGAGCAAATCAGCTCCAAAGCTGCTCAGGATGGACCCTGGGGAACACGTTATCCCTGATGCACCTTCTTGAGTAAGACCCTGGATGGGCTGTGCATGACCTGACATACCCCAGGGACACCTGCATCAGCTGGGTGATGTTACACCAGGCTTTGGCCTTGCTGAGGTGGGATGTCACTGTTTTCTTTCCCTAGTTTGTTGCATTAAGGTGCAGTGTTATCTTTAAGACCAGTGATGGTGGCAGGATGGGGAAGGGCTGCAACAGTTCCGTGGCCAAAATGAATTTTGAAGCTCTGGTGTGGCCCATGTGGGTGTAGGTCGTTGGTGAAAATAGTATTATTTCCCCCCCCCCCCCCCTCAAACC
>VWZF01002251.1:92720-178767 GCA_013396755.1 Sclerurus mexicanus | reverse complement strand
CCCCCCCCCCCAGTATAAGCCACTGTATGAAATGTTATCTCTACAAAAAAGAAGTTATCTATATTAAAAAAGTTACCTACATAAATTAAGGACAAAGAAAAGGTTGTATAGGGTAATCCATGCTGTTTATGAAAGATACAGTGGAAAAAAATGACTCGGATATAGCCTAAAAAATCTGTCCTTATGGTGCTGCTGGCTTCAGCAGCTGCAGCATAAAATGCATTTGCAGCTCATGTTTGATAGTGCAAACAGAAAACATGTCCTTAGACACTCTTGCTTGAGTGGATGGTAAATAACATCATCTTGGGTTTCTCTGATAGAAAAGTCTCACTATCCCAAGCTGTGTTTTTATTTGCCTTGACGGACAATGCCAGGCATGGTGTTCTAAAACCAAAATTAAAGCAAAGAAGTAAAACAAGTTTCTGCCACTCTTCTCAGTGATACTGTTCTTAATTCCAGTTATACCACTGAAATGGGAACAATTCCTGGTTTGGGACACTGTTTCAGGTGGCTTTTCTCTGGGTTTACAACTGAGTTTTGATTGTTCATTGGAAGGCAGAGTTAGCCCATCTCAGTTTTCCATCACTGTCGTTAGCACTTGAGGGACGCAATCCAGTGGTAATTAAATTGCATTTTTTTATATCACTAATAACAGAATGCAGTAGTTATGCTGATTTTTAGCCTGTGCAGCACTGTCAGTGAAGTTTATTAGAGCCTGTTGTTGTGTCCAGGCTTTATGGGTGTTCTCATTGTGGTCAGGGTCAATTCAAACTGCAGTACTTAAAGGATTTTTAATCTTCAGATTGCTTTATGAACACTAATCCCCCAAGCATCCTGAAAGAAGTAGGTTAAATATGATTTCCATGGTGGAGAGTCTTACTGACTCATTCCACGACGCGGAGAATTAGTGTCAGACCTGGGATTAAAACTGGAGTGACCCCTGACAATTATTCACAGAGTCTGCCTCTGCCTTCATTTGCATCAGAGGTTTTTCCCTCTTGGAAGAGCTGTGTTTTCAGGGCAACTGGTTTTGCTCCCACTGCAGAGGTGAAGGTAGAGTTGTGCTGCTGGTGCCAGTGGTGGTTTTCTGAAGGGATGACTATGGACAAATCCTGGAAGTTCCAAGTCCCTATTCATGGGCTTAGTTTATTGCTTTAAAGAAAGCTCACTTAGGAAAAATTCTGAGTGGTGATACATGTCTAGAGAACATTTGGGGTATATTTGTCATCAAATACACCTGTTTTCAAGCATATTGCTGAAGGCTAAGGGTGCTGGGTATGTACATCTGCACTGAGATGTCCCCCTGTCTCTTCTTGACAGACAGAGGGGTGCTGGGAACCATCCTTGGGTCCAAATCCTTTGCTGTGCCCATGGCTTGGCCATCCCCTTTCCTGCAATGGGGATTTTCCAGGGTTATTCTGCCCTGGCTTAATCAGGTCAATTGGTGGAATATCATGTCTTGCAGTGATTATTGATATTCCCAGGCTGAGAGCTGCATACGGAAACACTGAGCCATGTCACACCTCGGGCTGCTCTCGTGCCACCAAAACGGGTGCAGCTCTTGGTGCAGGTGGAGCTGTGTCCAGCTGGGTGGGCTTCCAGTGTGGGTATTCCTCCACACTTTCCCAGGCTGTTCAGAGGCACCTCTGAGGGCAGCAGTACCCTCTGCATTCCTGCAGGTAAAGGACTGACTGCTTCAACAAGCAGGGAAATAGCATTCCCTTGATGTAAAGGCTGGTAATTAGCAGCCAGTCCTAATCAGCACAAGAATCTGAAGTGCCCTTTCTCTTCAGAAACAGCTGATGTGATTTTTTTTTTTTGCCTTGGGCAGCACCTTTTTAGATGTTGCCTTTAAAAACTGATATTTACTGTACTTCAAGACTATATATAAGGAAAGAATTCCTGGCTATGAGGGTGGGCAGGCCCTGGCACAGGTTGGGCAGAGAAGCTGTGGCTGCCCCTGGATCCCTGGAAGTGTCCAAGGACAGGCTGGACGGGGCTTGGAGCAACTTGGGCTGGTGGAAGGTCCTCACAACCCTAACAGTTCTGTGATTTCATGAAATTTTTCAGGTATGGTAAAAATACCCGTGACTCCCTTTGCTGGGCTGGGCACCTCACCCATCTTTTGCTCTGTGTGTGGGTGAGAGTCTTGATGGGTATTGACCATAAGATGACAAATGTCTGCAAGGCAGACATGTGTTACCCACCTCCACAGCATCTTTGGGGATGCTATTGCCTCTTGCACTGAAGAAACAGTTCTGGGTTTGGTTCTGGTTGGACCTGTGCTCCTTGATGGTTTTGTTTGCCTCTCCGATGGATGGAGGTTATAGCGCAGGTCATAGTGTTGGTTTTCCAGGCTTAGAATTAGCTTGGAAAGCTGCTGGAAGTGTAGAAACAAAAGCACTGCAGATCCATGGGGGTGAAGGTCATGGAGCTGCATCTTTAGGTGGTTCATACCTAGTTTTGAGCTGCAGCTGTGGCTTGTGATGGGAACAGCATCTTTGGCCATTGTTGAAGCCTAATCCCAATGGCCCTGTGTAGCCCCAGCAAGAGGTGTGACAGCATTGCCATGCTGCAGCAGAGATGGTATTCACCCTTAACATTTAATTTCATCCAGGCTTTTTCCCCCGTGGTAATTTTCTTCTGTGGCGGTGCTGCTAAAATTGACTGTATTTCAAGCAGCTGTGTTGCACACTGTGCCTGCATGAAGGCCAAACATTTCAGTATCCTTCATTCCATGCTGAATACAAGCACCCCCTGCCTGGTTTTAACCATTTCTGCTCTCCGAGCATCCTGTTTGCTACCAACTGCTCCGCGGGGTTCATCGATCTTTCCCCGCTGGCACCAGCAGTTGGTTAACTTTTACACTGAAGGAGGGAAAGTCTCTGTAGCCTTTATTATTGAATGCTTTTATTCCTGAAGCTGGAAATGTCTGAATATGCATTATATCTCAAAAAAAAACCCCACAGTGAACACACAAAAAAAACCAAACAAAACCACCCCCCAACCACTCAAAAAAAACCCCAAAAATCAACAGAAGAGACACATTACTTCAAACGCAGGAGATTCAGTGGCCTGCTAAAAAGCAGCTTTATTTTTATTTTAAGATGTTAATATAATTCAGTGCCAAGGAGAGCCTACCTGGCCCATTTCATCCTGCAGCACATCAGCTATTAGGGCAAATTAACGAGAAGCTGGGAAAATGTGACCTGGCAGAGTGGCTGCAATAGCAGTAAATGGTGTTGGCTGTGGTTTTATCAGTAGGTTCAGTGTCTTGTGGAGAATGATGGTTCTTTTACAAAGAGACAAGGCAGAGGGAGGAATAAGCCACTCAGAATGCCACTTGAAGTGATTTCGTGGTGGGATCTGAAGCCCAGGGGGACTGTGGGTCTGTACTGCTCCTTGGCTGGGCTCCCACGTGGGTTGGGCTCTGCCTTCTCCATCCAGGCACACCCCAATAGCTGATAGGGAGAAGTTATGAAAGAGGTCAGATTCGGTATAAGGAAGTCTTAATCATGAATCTTAATCTCAGCTGTGAATAGAAAAAAGTAGGTTACCAAATATTATGTTGTAGCAGGGCTCTCTGGTTGCCAAGTAATGAGATTTTGAGATTTTGTGAGATTTCAGTTCCATTCAGCTGAGGACTCACTCCCTCAAGACTGGTGAAGCTTTCACTTTTGGGATTAAGGAGAAAGGTGGTGGGGAAATGTTTTCTGAAATGTGCTGCTGGGGCCGTACCTGTGCTGCAGAGAAGGGTAAGAAACAGTAATTCTCCAGTAATTTTAGGCAAGCGTGGCTCTAAGCCATGCCATCTTTGCATTTGCAGAGTTCCTTTGGCAGGGATTTTGTTTGTTGACTCTTTCCACTGTTCTCCCTCACCTCTGATGAAGGATCCACCCTTGCAGCCCATGCCAAAGCCTCTGTCTGTCCCTTCCATTGTAGCTGACATGGATCTTTTCCATTGCATCCTACTGATGGCCAGCGTGGGAACTCAGCAAGGGGTTGTCCATGAATCACAGAATCATGGAACCATTAAGGCTGGAAAAGGCCTCTAGGATCAAGTCTAGCCATCCACCCAGCACCACCACCATCTCTGCCATTAAACCATCTCCTCAAGTGCCATATCCACATGTTTTTTGAACACTTCCAGGGATGGGGACTCCACCAGTTCTCTGGGCAGCCTGTGCCAGGGATGGACAGCCCTTTCCATGAAGAAATTTTTCCTCATACCTAATCTAAACCTTCCCTTCACAACTTGAAGTTGTTTCCTCTTGTCCTTTCACTTTTTGCCTGGGAGAAGAGACTGACAACCCACCTCACTGAAGATGATCAAAGCAGAGGTGAAACTTCTTGTCTGCTTTAACCAGAGATAAGCCATGATAAATCACTGCTATCAGCTGTCCCAGGAACCACTGCTGTGGGGGTTTCCAGCATACTTCTGGGCTTGGTGCTTAGTTTTTCTTTCTCACTATGAAGCTGACACTGGTTTTCCTCTGTTGGGCTCGTGTGTCTGATGGCTGGTGCTACAGAAGGAGGTTTGTTGCACACCTGTGGAAGTCTAAAGGTGAGAGACTGGTGCATTGGCAGCCCCATGCCTGGATCCTGCCAGCTGGCTGTGGGAGCGTCAGGGTGGCTTTGCCAAGACCTGCAGAGGCCACGACACCATGACTTAGCAAGACCAGGCTGTTCCCACCCGGGGTGAGTCACCGGGAGCACCAGCTCCAGGATCCTGAGTGCCTGGTCGAGGTTGTGCGCAATTCCCCGCCTGTGTTTCTGTGTTAACTCCCTGATAGCTGGAGTAGCTGGAGGTTCCTTCTGCCTTCCTGCTGGTCAATGCCCAGGACAAGAGTCTAACTGGCCAGTGCATGGATTAAGACATACTTTGTGAATTGGTGCCTGAAAATTATAGCGAGCTGGAAATTATCTTGTCGTTCTTCTCCTGCTGAAAGTGTCACACAGTTGTGGTTCTTGCATGGGACTTGGCTGATGTTTTTTCTCAAACCAATTACCTTGAGCCTAGAAGGATTTAAGATGTACATGCCTGACAGTGGAGGAAAGTAACAGTGTGCTGTGTTTTTGTTGGAAGGGTAGAAGTGGTGTATGGCAATCATTTAGCCTCTGTTCTCATCGCTTGCTGGTATAAACTTGAACTGAGTATCTAAAATTGAAATATGTTTTTAAGGTGTTTCCTGATGTCAAAAGAATGGCAAGGTTGTTGTGCTTGTATATGGGATTTTCTGTGCCTGCTTTGAACTGTGATTCATGAAAGCCAGGCAGAGTCTGGGAAGCTTAATTTGATCTTATTTAAAAACATACTCAATTACATTCTTACAGCTTACCCAATAGCTTGGGTATTTGGGGAGCTTATAGCAAATCCTGCAGTGAAAACTCTTCTTCCCAAAGTCCATGGCCAAACTGCAGAGGTGCTGGCTTTGCAGTGTCCTGACAGGACCCTGGGGAGTGAATCCCACTGCAGCAGAGCTACTTGGACCTGGAGGCAGCAAATCTTTGCCTAGAGGGATATAGTTCTGAAAACGAGCTCCTCTTACTGCCTTGGCCCTTTCTGTGCCTTGCAGCTCAAGCACAATGAACTGAGTAATTATTGGGATGTATCTAGTGGGTGCCATGCTGTGTACCCGTGCTGGGAAGGACTGAGTGTTTAATGATGACTTGTGCAAGGGTTTTTTTTTTTTGTGTAAATGATTGATTTTGGACGTAGGAAAAGGCATTTGAGTGAGTTTGTTCTCTGTGCAAGGCTCAAAATCTGCATTAAATGATGCACCCGCAGCTTCCCTGTGCAAAGTCCTGTGTCCTGGAGGTCCCTGGTGGTCCATCCTGGAGGTCCCTGGTGCTTTGCCCATCAGAAGCCTGGAGGGGCAGAGCTGTTCCCACTACCCAGCACCAGCCCAGGGATGGGACAGTGGCATCTGCTCCTATCACGGCTGGAGAAATGTTTGCATCAGCCCCTCAGTGCCAGAATAACCTTTCCCACCCCTGCAAAGCATTTTCATATGTGCAGATCAAAAGTTCTGGTGTGCATTTGCTTGAATGTTGTTAACCTGGAGCTGGTACACCTGTATATTTCCTTTGGTAAGGAAATCTGGTGTGTGCTTGGAGTGTGTCAGGCTGCTCGATCCTTCTGTTAGTGAGCTGGTCCTTCTTAAAAACTATTTTGCTCTGCAAAGCTTCAGGATCTGAACAACCTTGACTCGATGATGTGTGCCATGGATTGTTTTTAAACTATCCACTTTTTCTTACCCCTTGGTCCTAGAAGTACCTCTGCACTTTGGATCAGTGGCTTAACAATTTGACAGGATTTAGGGACGAGTAGCTGGTGTGAGTCTGATGTCAGAGACGTGCTTTGTGTTACTGTTGTCCATGTTTTAGACAGATGTTGGGAGCTATGTGAAAATACTGAAATCCATATAATTGCATAGGGAAATCAAATGACTTCATCTATGTCTTAATTTCAGAGTTCTTGATTTTATCGCTTCAATATTTTTAACATGTTTTAAGCATGAAGGCAGCTTTCGGGGTATCTGTGTTTTAAAGGCTATTTGAGCAAGTTTCAACCTGTGTTTTAATGGGCAAAATCTCAAATGCTTGAGTGAAGGCATTCATTAAATTAAATGTATGATATTAGAAGCTGATATTCAGCCAATGCCTGTTAATAATTCTCCAGATAAATGTCAAGCAGCAGAGGTTTGATATTGTGGCATGTAAGGAAGGGGGTACATGGTTCAGAGGTGAAGAAGGCAGCAGTGTTTCATGCAGGGTTTCGTCTTCCACTGCCTCTGCAGGCCTCTGGGGATGTTCAGAGTCCTTTATGTTTGAGCTGAGATGTGTCACAATTGCGTATTATTCGCTGTTACTTCTGTAAATCCAGAGGAAATCCAGTGTCCATAACACCTGTGGTGGGGGATCAGCGGAGGTGGAAGATGATTGCATAATGCAAACAGCTAGCAAAGAAACCGATTAACTTACAGAAGCTTTTCTTTTCTTCGACAGGGATGAGAAGAACCAGTCCATCATCGTGAGCGGGGAGTCGGGTGCTGGGAAGACAGTCTCTGCCAAATATGCCATGCGCTTCTTCGCCACCGTTGGGGGCTCTGCCAGTGAGACCAACATTGAGGCCAAAGTCCTTGCATCAAGCCCCATCATGGAGGTAAAACCTGCCTAATTTCCCCTGTCCTGCTTGCAGTGGTCACTGCGTCTCTCCAGAGGTCACAAAAGCAGTGAGAGCTGTAGGCACTCGTGAGCCAGGTCTGATTTACGGCATCACAGCATCCTCGAGCTGACTGGAAATGCAGAAATACACTGACAGCCCTAATTTAGCCCACCCAGTATCTGATGGTCCTAAAGCTGAGCCTGTGTATCCCCAGCACAGCCCCAGGAGCTGGGTTTTGGTGGGGCTCCAGAGAGGAGAGCCCAAGTGGTGCTGCTGGCACCATTAGGATTTTGCCATCTTTCTCCTCCTCCTCCTTTTGTCTCTGCATGGTATTTCCTAATCTTCTTTAATTGTGTAAACATTTTATAGAAAAGAAAGGGATTTATCTATTTGAGTTATTTTGATGCAGTTTTGGTTTTGTTAATTTTTTGTGGCTATCATAAAGGGGAATAGCAAGCCCTGTTATAGGGAAATCCCTGCTCTGAAGGAAAATAATTCCTTTTATAAATATGAAAGAAAGGGAAAAAGCAGCTTTGTCTCCTTACACTGTGGCCAGCTGCTGAAAATAACTGTTTGAGTGCCTAAATCCCATTTTTCAAGCAGATTTTGGAGGCAGAGTGCAAAATTTTGGAGTCATTTGCAAAACACTCAGGTCAGTATGAAGACAAGATTTGGTCTTATTTGAAGTTGGAAAGGAATTCAGACTCTTGTGATTTTTATTTTTTTTATTTTATTTTTTGAAAAGGCAGGAACTAGAGTGTATAGCACTGTCCTGAGCTTAACATTAGGCTTGTCCTAACCTTCAGGGAGGCTGCCCAACATGGTGCCTCGTGGTCCAATTGTCTAATAGATGTGGAGGTGGTGACTGATCCAGGATGAAAACCAAGCCCACCCCAGCCCAAGAGGCAGCACATGTGGTCTGACATGATGGTGCCTGATGTGGGGTGTGAGCTGGAATAGTAAAACAGGTGATGGTGTAGGTGAGCAGTAAGAAGAGCCAGGGAGGTGTGCAGCTGGCAGGGGACACTTCATTATTTTCTGCAGCATGGTCTTCGTGCTGGTTTACTCCTTTCCTCACCCATCTTTTCTGCCTCTGTGAAATGTAGCTGCAATACCAGGGCATACTTAAAACCACACAGGGAAAAACTGATAGTGCACACTGTTCTTCTATATGACTGCAGAATTTTATTGCTCTAATTTTCTTGCCTGTGTTCTGCTCTGGCTGTAACTTCTAAGTGCTGGGGCCAGGCAACCTGCCTGTCTTTATTGGGAGTTGATGAGAACATTGCCTATGCAGGAAAAAAAATTAAAAATAACCTGCCTGGTTTGCAGAAAAACCCAAACTTAAATGGGCTTGGGGGTAAGGAGGTGCCTTAGTTAGAAGAGGAGTTGTGTGGGGGGTGGTGTATGGATATGGATAGGGCAGGTAGCAGGCATGGCTTGTTCTGGATGTGATCTGAAGCCATCAGGCCAAGGAGCCCTCAGCCCTGGAAGGAAAGGTGGAGCAGCTGAGGGGTCAGGCAGCTTTGCACATGCAACAGCCTCTTTGGTGGCTGTATTGCACACGGTAAATCCCTCTGGATTTCCACCACACGCCGCTCAAGACATCAGGTCCTGTGACCAACAGTTTTGGGTGATGCTGTAGGTAGTGCTGTGATTCTTGGTGAGTGTACCTGCTTGGTGTGCTGCCCAAGGTAAAGGTGACCTGCAAGAACTGCCTGGGAAAGGCAGCCAGCCTCTGAGGAGGGCCTGAGGGATCTTCCCTGTACGTGTCCCTTCCCTTCCATCACTCCTTCGCTTGCTTGAAGCTTGTCATCTCAGGACAGGGGAATGATGGTAGAACTTAAGCTGTTGTAGCCTTGAAGGGGAATATTGTCTTTCTCTGGCCCTTCTGCATCACCATGATGTGCTCCTTTGATTGCCTGATGGATTCCCACACTGGCAGTGCTGCACCCCTGATACTTGTGCATGGGCTGGGTTCTCTCCTCTCCCTTCTGCCATGGTGTGTGGCAGCCTTACCTGCCCAGGAGGTGACAGGTTGGTTCTGGAGAGGCACAGAGGCACTCTGACCATGTCACCATATTCACCTGCCGGAGCCTGAACATCTGGAAACGGACTGCAGCTGGCTCCTTCCTTCTTGCAGGGCTTCAGCTTGTGACCCCTCTAGGAAAGCTGCCAGTGTTGACTGTGAACGAAGGTGGGGGCATCCTTTAGGAAAAAACAGCAGTATTGCAACTGTTGGGATGTAGATGATTTAATTCCTGTACAAATACTCATTGCTGATTATGTGCTTTTTTCTTCCATAAAAATCCTGGAGACACCACATTTTCAGTGAAGAGTCCTCCCCACACTCACACTGTTGCTCTGCCTTCTACGTCTGGGAAGGGGTTTTCCTCAAATCCTCCCGTGGCTGTTTATGTAACACCGATTACAAATTTAAATGTTTAAAGAATTTTGAAAATTAAATTAAAAATTAATGTTTAATTTTCTTTTATGCAGGCCATTGGAAATGCTAAAACAACAAGGAATGACAACAGCAGTCGGTTTGGGAAATACATTGAGATTGGCTTTGATAAAAGATACCACATCATTGGTGCCAACATGAGGACATATCTACTGGAAAAATCTCGGGTTGTATTTCAGGTGAGGAGTTGTAGGGGCTTTTTTCTTCTTTGGTTTCTTTTGGTTGCTGTGCTCTGAGAATTCAATAGTCTGGGACTTTTATATGAATTAAAAAGAATTTCTTTAGAAATAAAATCACAGAATCATTTAGGTTGGAGAAGACCCCTAAGATCATCAAGTCCAACCATCCCCCAGCCCTGCCAAGGCCACCACTAACCCATGTCCCCAGATGCCACATCCACAGGGCTTTTAAATCCCTCCAGGGATGGGGACTCCACTCCTGCCCTGGTCAGCTGTGCCAGGGATGGACAACCCTTTTGGTGAAAATACTGTTCCTAGTGTCCAGTTTAAACCTCTCTTGGCATAACTTGAGGCTGTTTTCTCTTGTCCATTGCTTTCCTGGTGGACGCAGCTTCCAGATGTGTGTTTCAGGCTCAGTCGTTTAAAGTTGTTCTTTGTGATTCCAGTCTGATGATCCTCATTCTGGGGTAATTTGTACTTGGTAGACTTGTTAGTTGGCTTTGGTTAGTTGCCTCTAGGAGCCTGAGGCTGGAGCAGAGAGCAGGGATCGCTGCTGCTGGCCTGGCTGCTGGGCAGGGATGGAAAACCTTTCTCTGGGCAGCTTCTTTGTTTTTTGCTGAACCTTCTAAAGAGCCAGGGAGCACAAAATGCAGGCAATTGTCTTCGGTTTTGATGAGGGAGGAGAGGCAGGAGAAGGGTTGAAGAGGCTGATATCTCTGCCATGGCACATCCCTTGGGTTTCTTGTGCAGGGCTCAGGATGGGCTTTCTTGGTTTGGGCTTGGGATGTAGCTCAGAAGCAGTTGCAAAACTTCTGTCCTTACACAAAAGAAGCCCCAAATGCAAAGATCCTGAAAAATTAACAACTTTGGGAAGCCATGAGAGTAAGCTTTTTTTTTTTATGTTACTGTTGGTTTGCAGCTAATGCTTGCTAGCTCACTTAGCCCAGTTATTCCAGAGAGGGATGAGATGTAGAAAATTATGTAGATTTATTTATTTTCTTTGCAAGATGGGCAGTGTGTACTGGTCAGGGCAAGGCTTGTCACCTCCCTTCTCCTGGGTGGCAAGACCATGTCCCTGTCTTGCTGGCACTGAGAGAATGGTGATGGTAGGAAGCAAGGAATGAGATCAGGATGGCCCTGGGCTCAGTGGGCACCAGACTGAGGGTGGGACCACTGCTGTAACCTCTGGAGCACTGCTGTCAGCTCTTTGTGCCTCTGGTAACTTGGAGCCTTCCCCACAGGCAGAGGACGAGCGCAACTACCACATCTTCTACCAGCTCTGTGCCTCGTCAAGCCTTCCAGAATTCAAAGACCTTGGACTAAGTAAGTACTGGAACCTCCCTGTGCACCCGCTGGCTGTTGCCTAGATCTGGTGGCAACGGGAAGACGTGGTGGGGTTAGAAATGCAGATAATTGGCGTGGTCATAGGTGCCTGTTCAGTGGGAAGAGGTGAACGGAGATGAGCTTGAAGGGCTTCCTCTCCCCAATGGTGCTCGTGCCATCGTCGGGGTTGTGTCTCCTGGGATGAGGGTGGTGAGGCCCTGGCACAGGTGCCCAGAGAATGGAAATGCTCAACGCCAGGCTGGACAGGGTTTGGAGCAACCTGGTCTGGTGGAAGGTGTCCTTGCCCATGGCAGGGTGTGGAGTGGCATGGTCTTTAAGGTAAGGTCCCTTCCAACCCAAACCATTCATGGATTGTGTAAAAATTTGCAGCAAAGCCACAGTGAAAATATGGACTGTGGTGGATGCCAGCTCATGCAGGGAGGTCATGTGTTAATATTGTGCAAAACTTGCATAAAGATGTGTATTTTAAATCAAGTGTGAGTATGGGTTGATCTGGCCAAAGTCTTGGCAGGAGTGGTTGTGTCCTTTGAATTCACTGTATTTTTTTCAATGGTTAACTGCTGGAGTGTGTTGGAGTTCTTTCCCCACGATTTGCAGCAAAAGTTCTGTAGAACACTTGATTCAGAGGATTTGCACTTGCAGCAGGGGGTGCACAGATGTATTTTAATTACTCTTTTATTTGGAATATTTGCTATTGCTTAGAAAAAGAAATAAGGCTTAAAATAGGCTTTTAAAGTATTTACAATTATGAGCAAGGCAGGTTGTGATCCCAATACAGAGTCTTGCAGAGGTTTCCATGCTGGTTACAGAGCAATGGCAGACCAAGAGAGAAGCTTTCAGTTTCTGGGTAATTATGAGCTTGCCTTCATGACTTTTTGGGTCACTGTAGGCACATTGGCCACACAGAGTGCATTGCTTTGAGCACTTTCAAGAGTTTGTGCCCTGGAGTTATGTGCTTCTTTTTTGCAAAGGTACACTGGGTAATGACGACACCTTCTGGCATCTTAAAATTTAGACACAAATTATTTCAGCTCAGACTGGGAGATGAGCCGGTGTGTGAGAGCTCCAGCTGTGAAACCCCTGCTCTCTTCCTGGGAACGTGTGGATCAGAGGAAATACCTGTGGTGGCTGGTTATAGTGCAGACTGAGAGGTCTCTGCTCTGCTGGTGCATCACCCAGGACATCTTTGTGCTGTTGTGACTGTGCCTCTCAACTTCTCAACTCAATGGCAACAGCTGGTGGGGTAGGAGGCAATGGGTGCCAGGGCATTTAGCCCCCAAGGGAGTCTTCTTGGGTTATTTCTAACCAAAATTTGTTGTTGTCAGTGCACATCAGCCTCCAGCTGCACTTTTCCATGGTGCTTGTGCGTTTGCTGTGTCACCGCGTGCTCAGGCATCCACTGGCCAAACGCAGCACTGGAAGAAGGGGGGATTCTTTCCAAAATTGAAAGTGTGTGTCGTTGGTGTTTCCTGCACTGTCACCTCATAACAGCTTAAAAATAGCTGCCCAAAGCAGCTGGCAGACGTGGGGCTGCTCACACAGAGGTGTGGGTGTCATGAGCTGCTCCTGTGGGTGTGATGGAGGTTCTGCCTTGACCTGTTGCTTTGCTTGTGCTGGGCAGTGTTCTGTGAGTGCAGATGTGCATAATTCATTATTTTTTTCTTCTTTTTTTGAGCGATTTTTTTCCATTTCCAACTTTGCCTCAGATTTACTAGCCTGTATTTCAGGATGACTAGTTGAAACTCAAATTTATTTCCTCATGTGAGCTGTACTTACCTTACCTGTCAACCTTGTCTTCCCAAGGTTTATTCAAAACAAGAGGTATCTTATGCGAGAATCCACCATGTATTACACATGCAGGAGGATGTATATTTTTCCATATAAAATATAAGGTCTGCTGCTTCTCCTTTGGTTCTTGCACATACAAAGAATTGTTGTTACTCTCTTACCTGTTGCAAAATGCTTGAAAGCAGAGAGAATCTCTAAACATGTGAGCCCAGCAGAGCAAACCAGGTGTTGCTCAGTCAGGGTGATCCTAAAGGCTTAATTTTAAACAAGAAGGTAAATATTTGACCTAAAATGTTGGTGTGCAATGCAAGTACCCTTTGAAATGTGATGTCTCTTACTTAATGATGCCTGGGCAGTGCTGCGAAGAAGGAATGTGTTTTTGTTGTTTGCAGCGAATCAAAGGGTTTATGTGGCTGCTAAAATAATTACACAGATATTGAAATATGAAGACTGGAGTCACCAGAGGTGACTTGAGGCAGAAACAGGTCCCAGTGAGGATGGTTAAAACTGGGGGCTGATGTCCTGGTCCCATTAACCACCACCAGCCCTGGATGCACCTTGCAGGGTGATGAGCAGCAACAGCAAGTTGTTAATGTGATGTGCTCCTTCATGGGCTGGGTGAGCTCCTGGTGTGCTGGAGGACCAGGATGGACATTGTCTGCCTGGCCCCAATCAGCGTTTCCTGACCCTTGTTCCTGATGCTCCATCAATGAGAAGAATTACTGAAGCCTCCAGGTCCTCGGGCTTTGTGTGCCAAAAAGAATTAAATGTTTTTCTTTGCAGCCTGGAAGCACAGCTAATGCAAAAGCCTGTGGGAGGGCAGGAAAGGGATGGGGAGCTTCTGGTGGCAATTGGAGTAAAAAATTGCAGATTGCAGTGATTTTAAAGGTTACCAGTAGCCTGATGTGGAACACGCAGTAGGCTTTTTATATGCGTGGTGCTTGGGAAACAGTGAGTGTTTTTTGGCAAGTCACTCCTACCCAGTTCAAAACAGGCTGAGGCTGGTGCTGAGAACCCATTCTGGGTGGGATGGGGAGGCTGTCCACCTGCTGCGGGCCAAGCTGTGGCTCTGCCAGGACTCAGCCCAGCAGCCTTGAGCATGCACCTGAATGGGACTGGACTCAAGTAAGCCCCTGTTTTAAGGAGAGGTGGTTGCATGTGCGGTTTTTTTAAAGTGGTTATAAATCCTGTGATCTCTTTTTGTTGTATTTGCATTTGAAATGCCTCTCAGTCTCCATAGGCTTTGTTGGTGTCGTCCTGAAATGACTTTGTGAAGATGTTTACATGGTATAATGCTGGCAGTGCAAGCCATTTTCCATTCCCTTTGCTCCAAAGGTTTAAGGCTTTGTGTGGGAAAGTATCTGAATCAGTCATGAGTGTGTTAAAGAGGATGAAAAGGTATTGAAAGTAGTAACCTCAGTGTCTTCACTCATGAGATAGAACAGTTATTATAATCCCACATATACCATAGCACTGCCCTGACTGAACTTGCTTTACATGGAAAGAGGTTTCATCACTTCAGGAAGTGGTTATAGTCGCTTATCAAGGTTCTGCTTCATCCATTTCTAAGTAACTGTGGTTCAAAGGAGACAGGTGTCCTTTGGGGATGGGGGACAGGGAGCATCCCAGGTGAGTGCTGATGTGTTTCTCCTCTTTCTTCTTTTCTAGCCTGTGCTGAAGACTTTTTCTACACTTCTCAGGGAGGTGACATATCTATCGATGGTGTGGATGATGCTGAGGACTTTGAGAAAACGAGGCATGCCTTCACCCTGCTTGGTAAGGGGTTGCTCTGCCTGGAGCTTGCCCAGCAGAAGTCTCTTGCAATTGTTTTCAGTGTTTTGCCTGAATTATAGTGTTCCTGTTGACCTAGCTGGCTTTACTTTGTTCTTTAGTATGAGTTGCAGAAGTGTTTCTTACAGCTATCTGCAAAGCAGCAGTGAAATGGAGGAAGACGCAGAATTTAAGAGAAACTTAGATAAACCATCCTGAAGTCAAAACTGTGCTGCAGCTATTCTTTTATGCTGTTTACAAGCAGGAGAAAGAGCAATTATTCTGCAGTTCAATCTGTGTCGGGGTGGAGGGTGATGTCACTTCTCGGACCATCACAGTGTTGTACCAAGTAGCTGATTTCCTGGAAATAATGAGCTGAGTACATCCCTGCTGTGCAGAGTCCACATCTGAATGGCAGCTGCAAAATCCATGGCATGCTGCAGGGGAGCAGTGCTGTAGCCTGCCTGCAGCAGTGGCTGTTGGAAAGGAAAAGCAGTTTTTGCTGGGGAGAACTTTCTCAGTTTATTAATATTTATCTGAAACCATGCTTTTAAATCCTGGTCAGTCCCGGTGCCTCTCAGTTGCATTTCATGTGTTGTGAGAGGATCTCATGATGTTCACAGTTGGCTGTGAAATCCCCTGACCAGCTGTGCCAGCAATGAGCTTGGGGACTCATTTCAGACATGTGCTTCCCCCAAATTTGTCCTCTTTGTGTTTAAATGGGCTTGTTCTTTTTTCCTTTGTGCTTATAGTGGGTTCTTGTCATTACCCACCTCTTGCCTGGCTTGTGTGACTTGTAACTGTTCACTACTCAAAAATATGACTTCTGTTTGCTTCAAACTCCCACAGGACAGTGATCCCCAGGGAACTCTCTTCCCATCCCCTTGGCATCTGTAGTCTCTCTTTGGTGCCCTTCTCTGCCTCTCCAAGCAGCCCCCCTGGTCCCTTGTTGGTCCCTGGGAAGTACTGTGAGAGCATCTTCTTCTGCTGCCAGTGTGATGATGTTTTCCTTCTCTTCACATGGTTCCTCTGACTTTCCTCACTTTCCCTCAGTGCTTCTCAGCTCTGTTTCTGTTCAGGGCATGGTGATATTGCTGCTGCACTTTCCAGTCTTTCCTTTCTATGTGTAACAATAGGAAGTCAGATTTGTCTGCAGATCCCCACCCTAGCCAGGCTCAGCTCCAATTAAGAGTTCCGAGTAACAGCATAGCATTGCACCTTTTAGTAACCTTGGAACATTTCTCACTGTGCTGATAACAGGAAAATCCCCAGAGAGAGAAAGGGAAGCTCTGGGTAATTCAGAAACCAGCAGGTGATGTCTCGGACCTTGGGTGGATAATTAGGACACCAGCCCTGAACACAAAAGGGGCACAGAAACCCAGCTGGGATGTAAAAAAAATGCAAGATACGGCAAGAAGGCTGTGTGCAGGCTGCTGCTGAGCAAAGCTCCTGCTGGGAATGCCTGTAAATACTGCCAGAAAAATATAGAAGGCAATAACATCTTATACCCCCAGTATAGACTCACAACACGTAGCTCTTTTTGAGGCACTGGGGACAGTAAGGCAGAGCTCCACATCACCTCCCTGGTGTCTTGCTGTTTCCAGCTGTAGCACCAGTGTTGGAGGTGTTTGTGCATCATGTGCAAGCGTTTAATTTTCTCTTCTGTTTGTGGGACAATGGCAGTAAGTTGTAATTTCTGTGCTTTGGTTGTCAGCAAACTACAACCACAGAAGAGCAGCTCCTTGTTCTATGAAAGCCATGGAGCTCCTATAGCTCTGACCCTGTCTGGTAATTATGGAGCAGCATCCTTGGTTTTGTGTGTATTAAATCCCTCTGCGTTAAAATGGAGTGTTTACGGTGTGTTGATTGGAAGAAGTCTCGCCTGGGAAGGAAATCAAACACCTTCAGCGTCTTCAAATAAACTGAAAATTGCTGTTTGTTTTCTGTTTTTACAATCAGCTATCAATTGTTCCCACAGGAGTGAAGGAGTCTCATCAGATGACCATTTTTAGGATAATTGCAGCCATTCTGCACCTTGGAAACTTGGAAATCCAAGCAGAACGAGATGGCGAAACCTGTAGCTTGTCGGTAGGTCTCCAGCTGGAGGGGGGCATGTGGGGAGCTTTGTGTGCCCACAAGTCAGGGTACCTTGGATGTGCTGAGCTTCACAGCAGTGTCCTTTAGTGGAAAGCCCTTTTCCTCCTGGTTTTCTTTGCCTTTTTTTTGAAAACATATCATAATTTCCTAGTTGCTTTGCTTCTCCTGGAAGACAGTGCATTGTCCCTCCTGTCCAGCCAGCCTGTAAGCAGGATCATTGAAAGATTATTATCTTACATCCCAATACATCTTTAACTGTTCCTGCTTCCTTAAAATGCCTAGTGCACAGTGTTGGGGAATAGTGACTCCACCAGCAGAAGGTGTGGTGCTCTACAGCCACTTTCCTACAGGCTTGTAATGCAGCCAATCCAGTATCCAAAGGAGCACCACACAGTTAATTAGCAGTAATGAATAACACTGAAGATGCCTTAGTGGCAGTTTTTCTGTTTCTGTGTTTGTTCAGAGGTAGGGAAAAAAAAGCACAATTATTTGAAAAATGCTGTCCTGTAAATTACCATTGCATCCCAGGTTGGGTAGTTTGTTCCTAATTAAAGTATTAAAATGGGTTCTGCACACACTTTTAGTGTTACCCTTGAGATGCCTTGGTGTTCAATATGTTAGGTGCTGGGGTAATTTTCTTGGTATTTGGCAACGTGGATGTATTCAGAGTGTTCTGCTTTGACAATGTTGAGTTCTGTTAATGAAGTTCATGTTGTTTAATTACCTTCAGATGTAATTGCAGGGTATTAAATCAATTCTGTTACAACTTTGAATCTGTGGTCAGAAAGTTATCATAGCAATAAAGCATTCTAGAATTCTTGCAAAGTGCATTTTCTTCCTCCTTTCCCAAACCCATCTGGCATCTGGAGTGCACATATCTAACTGGAAACCATTTACTTCCCTTACACAGAGGAAAGGGAAGATGTTTTCTCATTGTCCAAAAGGCAGTGCCCACTATCTTAGTATAACAGAGGCTCAGAAGTGCCTAGTCTTAGTTTGATGGGGGAAAAATTCATTGCACTACAGAAAATGAAGTTCACGTTTGATTTTATTAATTGTGCAAAGCACAAGCCCTTTTGGTAATGCACAGTTTATAACTTTGTTATTCAACATGGAGCTGGTTTTTAAACTAAGCTCTAGTTTAAGAGTTTCATGCAGGTTGCTCTGAAGGGGGGTGTAGTTGCAGCTCAGGGAGGAGTAAAGTGGAGAATGCTCTGTCCTGTGGAAATCTGCTCTTTGTGAGAACTGAGACCTCCAGGCTCACCAGAGCAGAGCTGAGCCATGGTACCACTGTTTGGAGCTCTGTGTGAGCTGTTCCACTCATGTCTGTGAAGACTGACACAGCTGGATGAGTTTCATTGCTTTTCCACTACAGTCACCCACAGAGAGACATATATATTGTTGTGCAACACCGCTAATTTCTTGCAAAGATCTTGGGCGTTAAAACTCCAGTTTGGGGTGTTGCCAACCTCCTCACTTTGCTTTTCATCTCCTCCCTCCACCCAGAGTGAGGACGAGCACTTGAACAACTTCTGTGGCTTGCTGGGCATCGAGCTCAGCCAGATGCAGCACTGGCTTTGCCACCGCAAGCTCGTCACCACAGCTGAGACCTACGTCAAGAACATGTCCCTGCACCAGGTGGTGAACGCCAGGAATGCCCTGGCCAAGCACATCTATGCCCAGCTCTTCAACTGGATCGTGCAGCACATCAACAAGGCCCTGCACAGCACTGCCAAGCAGCACTCCTTCATCGGCGTGCTCGACATCTACGGGTAGGCACCAGCTCTGCTTTTGGGGCAGCATAGCTAGTCCTTCATGATTTGCCTTGCCCTTCGTAATGTGCCTTGCCCTGCATGGTTTGCCTTGCCCTGCATGGTTTGCCTTGCCCTTCATGATTTTCCTTGCCCTTCGTAATGTGCCTTGCCCTGCATGATTTGCCTTGCCCTGCATGGTTTACCTTGCCCTGCATGATTTGCCTTGCCCTTCTTTGCAAGGCACTCTTGACGTCAGCTTGTGGCAGGTGGTGAGAATGATGGGGAAGAAACGTAAGAAAGCGCTGGCGTGTGTGGTTTCAGTTTGGATCCTCCTTTAGACTGTACAATCTGACCCCAAAACGGTGCATGCTGTTCTGCTTGAGTGCTGGCTTTTGGGATTTACCTCGTGTGCTGTTCTCATTTGGGATTTCTGTCCTGTGTGCTGTTTAAAGCTTTGAGCTCAGGATGAGCTGGGAGTAAAGGTACCAGTGTGGAGGCCAAAGACTGTGCTCAGCTCTGCCTGGGGTTGCTGCGGGGTTTGAGGAAAGTGCTTTGCTTCTTCAGCTGTGAAACCACTGCTGCAGGGCCCTTGTGCAGTGACAGCTTTTGGAGGAGCTTGGGAACCTGCAGTGGGGCCGTAAGGTGCAAAAAGCTCTTAGAGGGCTTGCAGCCTCAGGGGCAGTGAGCTGCTTCAAATTCAGAATGGGTACCAGTTGCTGTCTGGTCTGTCATGCTGCCACTTGAGTGCTGGTAGAAGAGGGATGTGAGAGTTGCTTGTGAAGAGTTCATTCTAGCTGAAGGGCTGCAAGGAAGAAGATGGAGGAGAAAGAAGGGGATTCTGCCAGTTGTGGTGTGGAAAAGAAAGGAGATCTTGTAGGTTTGGGTTTTACCCTCCACTCCTTCAACACCATACTTTTTCTGTCTCTCTTGGGAGCAAGGACAAGGGAGAAGCCCAGGGTTTCCCAGAGAAGCTGTGGCTGCCCCTGGATCCCTGGGAGTGCCCAAGGGCACGTTGGACGGGCTTGGAGCCACCTGGGCTGGTGAGAGGTGTCCCTGCCCCTGGCAGGGGAGCTGGGCTAGATGACCTTCAAAGGTCCCTGCCAACCCAAACCATTTGATGATTCTGTGGTTCTAAGAGCAACAGCGTTGGTCTGCTCTGCTCGCTTAACATATTAAAAGGTTCAGCTGCTCCTGTTTTGGAGGGGAAGGTGGAATGCATAAATTGTAGCTTCTTCAGGAACCAGTCCCTAACCCAGTGCATTTAGCTGTGCTTGCTCAGTCCCAAATCTCTTGCCATGGCAGGCTCCTCGTAAGGTCTGTCAGATCTAGGTGAACCTGGAGTTCAGAATGAAATCCTGCCAGAGCACTTCTGGGTCAGAACAAAAGAGCAGAAAGCTTTTATGTCTGTAATACCTATACAATTGCCAGAATCAGATCTTGTGTATAAACCCTCCCATGAGGTTTCTGTAGCCACTGGTGTTTCGGATGTTGATTTTGACATCTGCTGGACAAACCCAGCAGCGGGAAGGATGCTAGAAAGTGCTGGAGCATCAGTGCAGCCAACTCTGCTCATCTCCAGCAGCAACTGGTGCTGTGTGGCAAGGTTACAGGAAAACTTCTATCAAGGATTAGAAGATTACAGTTCAGTTTGCTTTGGGATTTCAGTGGGATAGCTCGAGATGGTGAGGTTGCTCTTACAGGTTGACAGGTTTCTGGGCCCTCCTCAGTAGACAGGACAGGACCTGGAAGATCTTAAATAATCAGATGGGAGTGGTTCAAAGACTGTATGAGGTAGGGAAGCTGTTTCTCATAAGTGTCCCCACAGATAAAAATTCCTGCAGGTTGGCATGTGATAAATAAAGTTTTGAGATGGAGCTGTGTGGGTGATAGTGGGTCAATACAGAAAATTGGATGTCTGAGTTAGAAAATCAGGCTTTCAGAAATCTGAATGAAAGGAGACTTGAGGATAATGCTTATGAAAGATTAAGCTGGGCTTGAAAACCTGTTAGTGTGGAAGAAAAGCCTCCTTTAGCTGCAGGTCCAGCGTGTGGGCAAAGAGATGCTTTTTACAGCTCTGGTGTCACCATGGGGTGCAGGAGGGTTTTCTCCACCAGGACCTGCAGGTCCTGTTGAAAAAGGCAGGTTTTGAGGGGAAAGGTGTCCATATTCTGGCTGTAATGCTTGTGAGAGTCTGGTGTCCTAAAAAGACCATAAATCCCTTTTGGAAATGGGTATTGCTGTCTAAATGCTGAGTAACTTAAAATGCAGGGAATTTGGGTGGTGATAACTCTACAGTCCTTAAAAGTGGTTTGGTTCCCCAAACTCAGGTTTTTAGGGAGTTTTAATGCATTTTGCCAAATATTAGATTATTTTTTTTCCCTAATGTGTGTTGGTTTTCCTTTTCCTCTGGGAGAGGGATTGAGCTGAAAAGGCAGGGAGCCTGCAGGCTGTGTCCCAGTGCTCCTGGGAGAGGGCTGTGCCCATGGGTGGGATTTCTAAGGATGGGGTCCAAATGGAGGATGCAGGGACTGTAGGGTTTGTCTCCTAACTTTCTAATGCTCGACTTTGTATCCCTATTTCTCTGTTAACGTTGAGGTGGGAGGGTGCAGCACTGAAGGCCATTCTGTACTTATTGAAAGCACATTGTTTGCCACAGCAGCAGCACTGCAGTCTGAGGAGTGGACTCACGTGGCATTCCTGGACTTGGCAGGCACAGCTTGTTTTCCCTCCCCTTTGCCATGTGAAGGGAAGTGTGAGCACCCAGGTGGCCAGCTGTGTGCTGGACTTATTTATGAACCGTAAATATTTTAGTGTACGCCCTGGTGCTGCTGTGGTTTTATGAGGAGATACCAGTCACACAGCTGAAAAGGGAGATCAGTGGAAAAACCAAAATACAGTGTTTGTCCCTGAAATCTAATCATGAGAGCTGCCTCCAAGCTGGATGTACCTTCTGGGGAGCCACAGGGATGGGCTGGAGTGGTGAACATTCTTTTTTTTTGCACCGAGATATAGTGCACTAAATTGCATAGAAAGCAGACAGGCTCTGGTTTGCTTTCCCTGTTGGGATGTTGCCTTGGTGCAGTCACTCTGAGCAGGTAGGACTTCCTGGCGAGCACACACCTAGAGCTGGCAACTCATCTGCTCTGACAATTAGCAAATTGAGCTGGTGGAGTCCCTTAATTAGCAGCTTTGTGAGATCTGTCTTGGAACTGATGTTGTACAGCTGCTCTGCCCCTGGCTGGCACTCACTGAGAGGGTTCATAAGTCTCACCTGGTATCTCTGAAGTGGATGAAAAGTTTCTACTCCGATTTCTTTTCCTCTTGCAGTCCCCTCCCTCTATGCTTTAATTAAATCTTTCCTTGCACTGTTGCTGTGGTCATGAACCTGCAGGAGTTGGTGTTTCCATGGGAGAAGCTGCATCCCTTTAGTTTCAGGAGATGGAGGCATCGACCTGCCATGCAACCAAGATCAAACCCAGTGGGAGTTCTTCAGGGACATGCTCATCACTGAGGCTTGGGCCACATGATTAATATAAACATTTGTTGTCCCAGAGACCAGATTTTGTTGTGTTAAAGACTGTAAAGCCCAGCTCCTGGGAAGAGGGAGGACTGAGCGTTCTCTGCTCAGCACAGGCTGCACCTGGGCAGGCAGAAGGAAAGCAATCCCAGGTTTCCTCAAGGGCTGTGGGACTGACCAAAGCACAAAAGCAGCTCATTTCTCCCATTCCCCTTTTTGTTTTGCCTTTTTTGCATTCTATTTCCCCAAGGGCATTTTGTGTGGTGAGGGCATTGTCACCTGGTAATACCTGGGCAATAACTGCATCACCAGGACAACAGCAAGGCAGTCCTCAGAAAGCAGCAGAAATACTGATTACTTTGGAGAAGAGTGGTGAAAGAAAAGGGCTTAACTTATTTAGTGCTTTAAGATTGTTCTGCCAGCTCCTACAGTGCCTATTACCCGGAAATTATTTGGCCACGTATTTATCATTACAGCAGCTTACTCATTAAACACAGGGAGCCATCCCACTTTTCCCCTTAGTTTAATCCATACAGTCACATGTCAAAGATTTTTCTTCCCCCCCTCCCCCTTCCTACTGTGCCTCAGAAATAGAAATATAGAATAAAGTAATTCCCTGTGGTAGCTGAAAAGGTGCTCTTTGGTTTTTTAAGAGCAGTCTTGGCTCTCTGTGCCTTTCCCTGGGTGTCCTGTGCTTCAGCCCCAGGGGCTCTGAACTGCGTGTTGTTTCCCTTCTAATTGTGACTAGGAAGCCAGCTTTGAGCCTGGTTTGGAGTCAGGCTGTGGAAGGGTGGGATAATGTTCTGGTGAGGGGAGTTTTGGATGCTTTTTTTGAAGAAGGGGGATGACTGAGTCCAGTGCCAAACTCCCTCTAAGGAACATGGAATTGGGCCCAAAATCACAGTTTTTCCCCCTCTGCCTTCCAGAAGTTGCTTGCTCACATGTGCCCAATTTTTGTGCTAACAGGGATGCAATACAGAAGTTAAAATTACAAATTTATTACCTTCTTTTTCTGCTCTATTGAATTCCATTAAAAATAGCACATCGGGTCTTCTAAGGCAGCTCCTCCTGTTTCTTCATCACCTTTGCACTGAATGTATTTGGACTTAATATTTCATAATATTTTTCCCCAAGAGAGGCTGTTACATTTCTTGTCTCAGACAGCACTTCTGCCTGATGGGCAGGAAGCTGCAGTGGTGCCAAATATCTTGTCTGTGCATAGCTGGAGAGACTTCTTGAATCCCTTGAGCTGTGCCAAGGAAAGAGGGATGTTTTGAGGGATAAAGTGTAGATCTGGGATAGAAGGAATGCAAGGAGACAGCTGAATAACTGGTGTTCCCCATCACACAGATGACACCATTGCAGGGGAAAAAGAAAAGAAAAAAGGTAGATTTTGAGACCAAGCAACGCTTAATGCTTATTTATTCATTGCTTTGCAGGTTTGAAACTTTTGAAGTGAATAGCTTTGAGCAGTTTTGTATCAACTATGCCAACGAAAAGCTCCAGCAGCAGTTCAACTCGGTAAGGTCAGCTTGGAAACCTTCCATAAAATTTAGCAGAAAGCATAACAAGGAAGGATTGTTGTAGGTCTGGTTTCTGCTTAGTGGCATTTACCTGCAGCCTGGACAGATCAGATGGCCAGCATGAAGGTAGTCCCTGGGATACCTCTCTCCCAGGCATGGCATTGAAATGACACTGAATATTCCCATCAAGCTGAAAGTCATTCCTTGGTTGATGCTGGAAATAGGTTTGCATATGTTTTATGCAGAGATTCAGTAGGGTTTTGAGTAAGCATATAATTTGCCTTTTCCTTGGTGTAGTTTCAGTCCTAAAGCGAAACCTGGATGGTCTCATGCCAAGTTCTGATTTCCAGTGTAAGTTAAAATAAAGTATGGGTGTGGAAACCTGCCCATTAAGTGTGGCTTAAACCTGTGAAATGAAAACTCTGTATTAAATAGCAGGATTGAACACACTCCACACTTTTCACTTGGACATGCCTCACAAAACCTGGATTTTTTTTTTTATTTTATTAGAAAAATTTGTGCTTACCTGCACTAGAAGTGAAACTAGTGAGGGAGTTGTCTTCTGCTTTGGTTGTAAGCAGGGAAAAAAATACTATCAGTTTCAGGATGCAAGGGACAACTTGTTAAATTTGAGCAGCTAAGTACTGCAGATTAGTTTGGCTCTTTGAAACCATATCATATGCAGGGGCATGAACATTTGCAGCCTATCTAAGGCATCAGATAGATCACTGCTGCTAAAAATGAAAAGTAAATTATGGATTGTATTTGCACTATTCATATCTTACTTGGTATGTCTAACTATCACTTCTGAAGCTTATAAATTCAAACTCTTGAGATGACATGTTTGAAGAGATTTTTAAAAGCTGTCTTTGAAGGAAAGAAGTGCATTTGAAAAATCATTTTTTAATATGCTTTAGAGTATCTCAGAAATAGCCAGAGACAATTTATCTGCTTGGGTAGAGGTCTGAGATGCATAAGCCATGCAAAGATTTTTTTTTTTTGGTTATAAATTTTTTAAAATAAAAATCTGCAATAGAAGTGTTCTTGAGTCAGTGAGATGCTGCTGCTGTGACACCCCTTCTAGGATGATGGGTGCTCTCTTTGAAGCCTTGGTTGCAGATGGGGACGCACACCCTCAGCCTTGGCTCAGCTTCTGCTGCAGGTCACTGCTTTAATCAGCAGAGCAATAAAGGAGAGGGGGTTTTTTTTGTCAGCCCAAGAGATATATGTGTCATTGCCACTTCAATATATGGCTTCCACCTCAATGTAGTGACAGCTTCAGTCATTTTCTAGTGAAAGTCATCTAAAGCCTTATTTTCCCATGCCCCGTGGTTTCCTGATGTAGTGCTTTTATTTTCCTTGCCAGAAGCTAAATTGTGTGAGCAGCAGAGCCTGTACAGGCTGAACGGGAGGGCACCTAAAGCCCCTAAACACCAGACCTAAAGCTTGTGGACGTACTGGTGGAAGAGTGGGGACAGGGAGGGGAGTGTGCAAGGGGCTGGCTGGGGTCACGGTCAGTAACTCTGCTGTTCTTCCACACCCAGCACGTCTTCAAACTGGAACAAGAAGAGTACATGAAGGAGGGAATCCCTTGGACTCTCATAGATTTCTACGACAACCAGCCCTGCATAGACCTCATAGAGGCCAAACTTGGGATCCTGGACCTGCTGGATGAAGAGTGCAAGGTAAAGAGGGTCACCCACCTTTTCTCTGGTGTTTTGCCAAATGGTTCATTAACAGGCTTTAACCTGAGGTGTCCTGCAAGAGGGTAGACATCTGTGCTGCTGTTAAGGGTAGGCTGTTGGCGTTTGCTTTGCTTTAGGACACTTCAGAGCCTCCTTGGCTACCAGCCTGGGTACCTCATCTCACCATGTGCTGCCAGTGCTTGTACTTAGGAATAGCCATTGCCTGGGTCTTGATTTTTCTGGTGTTGTTCAGAAGCTGGAGTTCCTCCCTGTATCAAGCCTTATTTTGTTTCAAGGGAAACTCGAGTCCTCTTGCTGTATGTAGGTATTTGGGGTAAAGCTGATTGCATTTAGTTCACAGAATCT
Organism: Sclerurus mexicanus; assembly: GCA_013396755.1. Classification (NCBI taxonomy): domain Eukaryota; kingdom Metazoa; phylum Chordata; class Aves; order Passeriformes; family Furnariidae; genus Sclerurus; species Sclerurus mexicanus. The sequence goes on along the minus strand of VWZF01002251.1, from coordinate 153,112 downwards.
GGAGACTTGTAATGTTGGAGACAGGTTGCTCTCCTTTGCACTCTTTCTCTCATACCAGCCATAATTAAATCTTGTTAAAAGTTGAGAAGAAAGGCTAGGATGGCAAATCTTGAGAATCCACAAGGAAGGTTGGACTCCTTGTTCACGCCTTGTGCAGTCATGAATTATCAAATATACCTAGGAACAAGAAGTATCAGATGGGAGATTTTCTTGAGAAGTTGGAATGCCTGTTTTGAAGGTCTTTGGTGCTGAAGACATCCTGTTGGGAGGGGATGGGGACAGCCCTCCTGCTGGATGTGCCCGCTCTGAGGAGCCTCAGGCTGCTTTTGCTATGGTTGTTGTCCTTGGGAAGAGTTTCCATCGAGGCTTAGATATATTCTGTGCCAGGAAATGTCTTGCTGATTGTGGGAGAGCTTTGACAAGGTCGAAAAGGGTAGGAAGGGATGAGGCAAAGGGTGGTGGGAGAGCTCAAGAAGGGAAGGTGCCATCACCAGGATAGCCAAGGACAAAGAATTCCTGTTGGCTTTGTGGGATCCACGAGCAGAGGACAGATCTGGTGGCCTGAGAACAGGAGTGTCACGTTGCATCAGAAGGAAAGGTTTTAGATTCATTTTTTAGACTAACGTCCCTGCTGGGATGGATTTAAGGAGATGTATGACACTCCATCTATCTCCATGTGTGTGAGCCAGAGTTGGGGCTTTGACTCTTCAAAATTGCTCTCAGAAAGACCCCTCAAAAATGAGAACATATTAAACTTAATTTGATGTCCTTAAAAATACCATCTCAGCCAGTGCTGCCTCGGAAGGAGGTCAGATTTTTTTTTTTTCTGTTTGCTTGATATTCAGTATAATTTATTCTGGTATCTGTGCTATTAGGCCTATTAAATTTTTCAGGCTGAAGCTGTCTCCTGGATACTTTGAGGACCATAAATGAAGTTTTCTGTGTGCCTTGGTGGGAATGACACCCTGAGATGCTCTCTGGAGTACCTGACACTGGTTATTGCTGGTGACATTTCATTAGACAGAGCAACTCTCATGCACCACCAGTAATATGGGCAAGTTTGCTGTCGATATGCCTGGTACTACTTTTTTTTCATCCATGCTTATTTTTTGACCAAAACAAATGAAACATAAGATCTATTCCCCACCCCAGATCAAATGCCAATTATCTGATTATTTACATGTCAGTGGGGGATGCTGTCATTAGTCACAGGCCCTTATTACAGGCCCTGCAATCACCTCTTTTATAATAACCTGCAAGTGTTCTCCAGCTTTATGAAAATTTCAGCAAAATCTGTCAACTGAAAGCACCAGTTTATGGATGAAAACCTTTACCCCCATGGAAGTGTTTCAGCTCTCAGGATGGGACCACAATAGGGTAATTGCACATCACCTCATTAGGACACACAATGGTGGATAAATGTATTCTGGGACTTGAAAGGGCATCAAGGGGATCCTGCTACATAATGAAGCATTAGCACAAGTGCAGAGGGTTTGTCAGTAATGTTCTTGCTTCACAGTATGGATTTTTTTTTTTAATCTTTAATGTGTAGATGAGGAGGAGGTGGCTGGGTACGTGCTGAAGCAGTTCAGCTAGCGAAGGTCATGTGAGAGTCTCGTCCCTATTTAGAGAAAAATTGAAATAGGAATCAGCAGTGAAAGAGGGGACTCTTGAGCTGAGATTGGAGTGTTAAGGATGAAACCTGTCTCGTGAAAGCAAATGAGAAAAACCTTAGGATCCCAAAAAAGACTTTGAGATATAGAATCATAGAATCACAGAACGGTTTGGGTTGGAAAGGACCTCAAAGCTCATCCAGTCCCACTCCCTGCCATGGGCAGGGACACCTTCCACCAGCCCAGGGTGCTCCAAGCCCCGTCCAACCTGGCCTTGGACACTCCCAGGGATCCAGGGGCAGCCACAGCTTCTCTGCCCAACCTGTGCCAGCCCCTGCCCACCCTCCCAGCCAGCAATCCCTTCCCAATATCCCACCCAGCCCTGCCCTCTGGCACTGGGAAGCCATTCCCTGTGTCCTGTCCCTCCAGGCCTTTGTGAAAAGTCCCTCTCCAGGAGAATGTTTGTGTTTGGGTTCTTTTAAACAACTTTGAAATCTTAGGATTTGGATGCTGTTGTTGAATTATTGATGTTTGAGGTGGCTTCTGGAGCTCATTTGGTGCTACCTCCAGTTACGTTCTTGTTCTGCCCAGGAACCCTTTTAATCCCCATGGACTGTGACCTGTGTCCTGTGCTGAGGGACTGTGCAGTCCTTGAAGTGCCTTTTCCCTGTTTCCTGCACTGGAGTTTCACCTGCCCAGAGCTTTTAGGATCTCTGGGTTTTCCTGTGGCTTAAAAAACTGCCAGAGGAACAGCAGGAGTTCATGTCCCATGCACCATGATGTGCTGAAGTGCTCAAGTAGGAACTGAGGAGCGTGAAGAGATGGGAAAGGGCAGGAGGGCATCCTGGAGAACCTTCCTGTGGTGAGCAGTGAGGTGTGGATGGAATCACCATGGGACGAAGAGGGGCGGTGGGATATAATTTGGAGTAACAGCCAAGTCCTTGAGGACAGCAAGGAGATGAACGTAGAGCCCCTCTGAAGAAATGAGTATAAAGGCTGGAGGCTGCCTTCTGAAAATCCAGCTGTGAGAGGATTGCTTGGGTGTCTGGAATGCAATTAGGGTATGACTGCACTTGTGGAGGGAATTACTTTGGTGGAGGGGCCAGCACACTCCTTAGGAAGATTTTGAAGGCTTTGAGGTTTGAGGGAAAATGCAGAGTGACTTTCACTCTCTGTAGAGGAGCAGCCGGCTGGGATTGGTTTTTCAAGAGACTTAAATTGTCCTCAGAGGAAATGGAAAACTCTTGAGAAGGGCAGTGAGGTGTCTGTGTCAAAGTTGGATGAGTTGTCCTGCTTTTCAGGCTGACACTACTTGCCCTGTGGGAGAGCTACCTGTCTTCCATACACCCCCCAAGTGCCTTGGACAAGGCTCTCAGGCACACAGTGTGATTCTTGTGTGGTCCTGTGCAGGGCCAGGTATTGGAGTTGATCATCCTTGGGGGTTCTTTCCATCTCAGGACATTCTGTGATTCAGAGATTCTGTTTGGGAGTACAGTCAGAGGTAGCTGTGGATGCCCAGGTTTCTCCATAAGGTATCCTGAAGCCTCACTGCTTTCTAGCTTTTGTCTGTGCTGTTGGGATGGGAGTGGGAATGAAAAAGTCAGTGAGGAAAAAAAAAAAAGTGTCCATTAGCATGAAGTGCGTCTCAAAGGGTTCAGTCAAGAACAGACTGTTTGGAAAGGTTCGTGTGTCAATCACAGTGAAGCTGTCCAAGATTTGCTAGGGATCTTAGTGAAACACTTTCTGCTGAGCAGCAGCCTGACCCTTAGGCTGCCAAAGGGGGGACGTGTCTCACCAAACCCACAGACTCCCTCATGTTCTTGAGCTCTTTTGTGGCTCGGTTTTGTGTTGAATGGCACATTGCCATTGTGTTACGCTGTTAATGTGCCAAATGCGTTTTCTAATGTTGTTCAAAAGATGGTCTTTAACCTTTCCCATGTCCTTCTGTCAAGTGCCAGCAACACTGAAGTCTGTTTCTAGCTGACTGCTTTTCAATCCCGCTTGTCTCCGTGCATCGCTGTGAGCTTGGGTATCTGAGCAAATGTGTTTTCCTTGTCTAGACTCGTTAGTTTTGTGAGCATCAGAAATCAGCACATCGCCTTCCTGTGCTGCCCTGTCCTGTCCAGGGGGATTTCTGCTCCACGAGCAGATACGTGGGGGTTGGACCTCTGGGCTTTCCTTTGGGGCGGGACGCCCGATCCGATGGCAGAATAACCTCCCCTATGTCATGCTGTCAGCTTTGATGACTTTAAAATCAGGCACATCACTTGCAGTGGAACGTGTCTTTGGAGCGCAGAGGAAGCCTGGGCTCTTTTCAGGCTTTATCTTGTATTGGAGTTACGGACAAAGCAAATAACATGTAGATAGCTTTCAGAGGGTTCACTTCTAGATCATTAGGTTTGAATCGTAGAATCTGTGGGATGATTCAGGTTGGAAGGGACCTTAAAGACAATTTCTTTGCAACCCCTCTGCCCTGGAGGGGCATGACCTTCCAGTATCCCAGTTTGTTCCAAGCCCCGTCCAACCTTCTCCAAGCCATCCAACCCCAAATTCCAGGGATAGGGCAGCCACAATGTCTCTGGGCAGCCTATGCCAGGGCCTCACCAGGGAGGAGTGTGTTCCCAATGTCCCATCTAACTCTACCCTCCCTCAGGTTGAAGCCAATGACCTCTGTTGCATTTGTCCATTTTACTGTCCTCTCATTGGAGGTGACAGTGCAAGGGATCCCAGCCTTTCATCCAGGCAGCTCCTCAGCTGTCAGGTGATCTTGGTGGGTTCTTGATCCTGGGGTGCAAAATAGGCAGACTTGAGCCTGTGGGGCTGACCCTGGCCATGCTGGGTGGGTTTGACTTTGGTTGCAGTAGCTCCTGGGAGCTCAGAGGACAGTGTATGAACAGGGGAGGTGACACTAATCAGCGTTACACAGTCCCACCAATTTTGTGCAGAGTGACGGAGAGGAGGATGAGCAGAAGCAGGGACTTTGTGCTATTCCTGGTATAAGTTTTACCTTGTTTAAAGATTCCATTCAAAACTTGCAAGGCAGTTGCTTTTCCTCTTCCCCATCCCCTAAAAAAAAGATGAGATAGTCTCTAAATAACTTTCTCAGTGGCTCTGAAGGCCTTAAACTGCCAAGCTAATATGAAAAGCTGTTATAATAGTGCAGATAATGGCCCTGTTAGTTTTTATCTCTGGAACTTGGTCCCCATCAGGTGCTTCTCAGGCAGCTAAAAATACCCAGGCTGCAGGGTGGTGAGCAGGGTATGGCAAAACCCCCTGTCTGGGAGGCAGGAGTGATGCCTTTGAAGTTCAGCTCTGAGATAAGCAGGTTTTTCAGCAAAGTGGATGGCCCAGAAGAGAGCTGGTGCAGGGTAAATCTGCTCCATGCAGCACCTGATGGCTCAGGTGCTCCTGCCCTGCACTTGTGGCTTAGCCCTGACCAGGAGGCACCCAGTGAAAGCTCCAGAAAGAATGACTTTTACATATAAATATTAAATATAATTGATGAAAAGAAACTCATCTGCATTTATATAACTCTGCAGTTCAAACATCCGAGTCTGTCTTGCGTAAATAAAACATGTATATAATTGCATAACTAAGTGCCTTTTAATATTTATATATACTCTGTGTTGTTTCTATGTGTATCCATAATTGGCTACACTTAAAAACTGTGAAATATAAATAAATCTGGTATAGCACAGAGTGCATGAGTGGCTGCTGCATTTAATTCACCTCTCTTAATGGGGATGGGCAGGAGATGCTTGTCCCTGTGTCCAGGAGCCCTTCTGGTGTGTTTTTGTTTGCTGTCATGAAATCAAAGGCTGGTTCAGGGCAGCATAGAGAAATATTGTTCACCTGTCTCAAGTTTTCCTTCTCACTCTTTGCTGCCCCTGTTTCTTGTATCGTGTTTCAAATAGAGCTCTGTGTGAAGTTCTGATGGATGATCCACAGCTCTCCCTGATGCTGCACTGTTGTTCTGTGGTTTCCAGGCTTTTGCCCCTTCTGATTTTAAATATTGCCTATTTTCTCCTGACTCTTCTCCTTTCCTAACCTAAATTATCCAGTCAGCCATTGTTTTCTGTTAAATACTCTGTGTGTGTATGTGCAGCCATTCCTGTCCTGTGGGCAGTGATCCATGGGATGGGGTGAACCCCATCAGCTGTGACTCTCAGCCCTCAAGGGTAACATCTTCACTCCTTGTTTCCTTTGATTTTCAAGAATTTTGGTTTGTGGCAGGTTTGTTGGGCTGGAGAAGTACAAAATAAAAGAGATCTACAGCCATGGTGCTTTCCTCAAATGCCCTTATGTTTTTTGGAAAGTTTTGGGGGTTTTGGCTGGTTAGCAGGGAGGGATGCAAATATATTCTAAAAGAAAGAGTCTTTCTGGGAATTGTAATGTTGTATTGAATATTAGAAATTTCAGCATATTATTATGTGCTGCTATATACCCATATGTGCTTAGGAAATAATAAAACAATAAAAAATATTTCCCTGACCTTGACAGTATAGGGCATTAACTTAATTTTACCATCATTTAGTGCATAAAAACTGCAGGTGCTGGGGAGGAAGGTAAGCCCAAGCATTCCTCTAACTGCTGATTTGTGAAAGGTAGCCCGTTCACTGCACAGGCAGTGCTGTAAGGTGTTAAGTCATTGCAGTTTTTTAGGATTTCTTCATTCAGTGCCCCATTCCACCAAAGCAATTTCTTGGGCAACACCCGGTATCTTGGTGTACCACAGCCAGATCCTTTCAAAGGCAGGTCCATGTGGGATTTTGCATCCTGATTTTGGTCTAAATAGGAGGCAGCAGGAGGGTTTGGCATCCAGGGCACCCGTGGCACAGGAGATGGGGTTGTGGGAAGGGGACACGGGAATCATGTGGCTGTGGTAGGGCAGGCGTGTGGGTCTGAAGTCCCAGCCCTGTGTGTAACTGAGGTTAAAACATCCTGGGATTCAGATTCAGGTGATCCCGAAGAGGCAGGGATTTCTTAAGGGTTATAATATTATTATTATTTAATTTTAGTATTTGAAAGTTAGCACTGTCTTATTATCATCATTATTTTAAGTGGACTAAACCAGAACTTCCTGCGTGTGGTCTCAGAGGGCAGTTTTCTGGAATAGCATTAAAAAGGTGGTGTTGGTACCTGAGAAATTAGTGTAACTTCAGTGTAAACACATTTTCTTAATGTTGGTGGGGGTTTTTTTTCAGTTTTTGTTTGTTTGCCTTTGTTTTTGTTTTTCCCCTGTAAGAGCTGTTCTGCCTGTTGGAACAGAACCAGCACTTGGGTGTTTCTCACTGGAAATGGAATTTTAGTGTGTCTGTCAAGAACATGCCATAAAATAAAGTAACACAGGCTCCTAAAACTGGTCCATTCCCCCTCCCTGCAGGTTCCCAAGGGCACTGACCAGAACTGGGCACAGAAGCTGTACGACCGCCACGGCTCCAGCCAGCACTTCCAGAAGCCCCGCATGTCCAACACCTCCTTCATCATCCTGCACTTCGCTGACAAGGTACCCGGGGCTGGGACAAATTAGTTTATAGCCCCAGCTTGCTGCTTTTTGGTGACTGGATGCCTGGTTGGGAGCAATCCTGGTGCTCGAGGCTAGATCAACCCCAAGGACTTCAGCCTCAGAATTATTGCTCTAAGATGTCAATTCTTGTGGTTTCTAGACGGGAGTAAAATCCTCTTTCTCAAAGCTGCAGTGAAATGAATTTCTGTAAGAGCAGCTTGGCAGAAAATGTGTTGGAAGAGGGAATTATTTTTGAAAAGCAGGAGCTGCGAGTGTCAGTGAGGCACAGCATGGGCAGGAGGAGAGGCGTGGGTGGTCCTGGGCTGATCCCACCTTTCTGAGGGAGAAGATGCCAACTGTGGGACCAAACTAGACCAAATCCCAGAGTCTGGTGCTGCAGGGACTGTCCGTGGGCTCCAGCTTCATGAAAACCCTGACGTGGCAGGTGTCATTCACAGCAGACAAGAATCTCAAAAGCTTGCAGTTATTCAAAACACACATTTGTGGGGTAAAAAAGAAAGAAGTGATACCAACCCAGGGGTGTGTGTGAGGAGCCAGACAACACACAGGTGCTGTTATGCCATACAGGTGCTTCTCCTAACCAGGTTTGCCTTGGATAGGAAAGGCACTTTTCATGGAAAAGGTTGGCACTCACCTTTCCTTAGGCAAGTGGTTTTGCTCTTCCATCCTTCATAATCATTATCTCTGTGCAAGTTTTCCTTTTTTTTTTTTTTTTTTTGTTTTTTTTTTTTTTGGCTGTCTCTTATTTCAGCCAACTTCAAATTTAAAAAGTGAAGTTTTCTTATGTCCTCTCTAAATTATACTTTTAAAAATGTTTTTCTAAGCTCCTTTGCCTCCCAACCCTCTGCAATTTCAAAAACTAAGAGACCTACAAGAGTCAGGACATCTTTCGAGGTTTATTGATTAGCTTACAAGATGAGGAACGAGCAAAAGAGTTTGTAGAGTTACTGATGATCTTTGCATTTTTTTCCCTCTGGTTTCCATACAGAGCAATTTACTGACTAAGAAACAGTCTGTCTTTGCAGTAAGGATTTTGCTTCCTTTCAGATTCACTTCTTTTCATAAAAAGTGACCTTTAAATTCCAGTTGTTGCCTCCTCTCCCCCCTCAGGTGTCTGGGGTGAGCTCCTGACAGCAGAGGAGTGGTGGGAGCACCTTGTCCCTGCGTGGTTTGTCTTCACCCTCTGAGCTTCCTTTTGTCTCCTGCCAGGTGGAATACCAGAGCGAGGGATTTCTGGAGAAGAACAGGGACACTGTGTATGAGGAACAGATCAACATCCTGAAAGCCAGCAAGGTAAAAGCAGTAAATCATGGCAGTGGTCCTGGCTGGAGCCAAGTTCTCTGTTCCTGTGCCTGAGTGTGTAGATGCCTCCAACCACTAACAGCAGCAAAACAGGCAAATAAGTGGGATGTGGAGGAGGGAGGAAGGGAGTAAAGCTGGGGGCTGTGCTCACACCCATGTGTGGATGTGTCTGGTTGAGTGTGTTTTTTCACCCTGTATCCTGTGAAGACACTTTGCAAAAATAGTTTCCAAACTCCCTGATCCTCTTCCTTTTTCAGTCACCAAGAGCCAAATTTAGGAACAGCTAACTTAACAGCTTAACTCTTTCCTGGAGCTCCCCACCCATCACCTGAAGGTGTTATCATAGAATCAGAATGATTTGGGTTGGAAGGGACCATATAGATCATCTTGTTCAACCTCTGCCATGGGCCAGGACACCTTCCAGACCAGGCTGCTCAAAAGAAAGGTGATCCTGGGGTTAAAAGCCATGGTCAGCACTGTGGTCTGTATATTGTGGGCAGCCTTGCTGACCCCACCACCCATCCACATGAAAATAGCTGTTTATCTTTGATGTAGTTCATCATACTTGTCCCTGGGTCTTCTGATTACTTTAATAATTAGTATGCAAAAAGTAGGGTTAATATACAATGCTGGGAATGTTACCCAAACTCTGAGACATTCCAGCTGTTGTGGAGCTGTTTTACACTGCTGCCAATATTGAATTTTAACAAATTAAGTCGTGTTGATGATCACACTGCCACTCCTGTGCTACAAGATTTTGTGCCTCATACCTTTCTTCTCCTGAGTGTTGTGCAAACACCTTGTCAACATCTTGTTGCTTGAAGAGCCAACAGGGGTGTATGGACTGACCTTGAATACCAGGTCTCCTTCTAAGGAGTGTTTTGGCTCTCAGTGTTTAAAATCTCTGGTGGTCCCTTGGGCTATGGACTTGTTGGGGTGTTGGAAGCAGAGGAGCAGTAGCTGTGGGTCCTGCCTGCAGGAAAAGGGAATTTGGCAATGGGCTTTGAGTTGGAAACTTTACAGTTTTATGTATAAATTGAGCAGATTTTACACTGGCTTCCAGTACCACACTCTTTTCCAGGAGCACTCGGGTGGATTGGGTTAGAAGCGTCAATAGCACAGACATCTAAGGAATTTCAAATACTTGCTGTTTTAAAACGAGACCAGAAGTTCTTCCCTGCAGCCCTGAGTCTTTCATTGTCAATTGATGAATTGAAACTTCATAGACAGCCTCATCCCTTCCAGGAGCAGCTTTTCTTAAGGAGTTATTACAAAAATCCAGCCCTGCAAAGCCCAATACAGCATCCAGCAGCCAAAATCAAGGCTACGTGACTTTGGGGCACCCAAAGTTGACGCACCAAACCTTGTGTGTGATTTAAGGAAGGAATGTGTCTGCTTTTCTCCAAAGCATTTCAAAGCCTTTCAGAGCACAGGCCAGTATGTTAAATTGGTGTAGGGTTTTTTTTGGATTATAGGTTTTGAATCCCCCTGCATGTTGCAAGCAGATGTGTCACATATCCAGATTGCTTCTCTTTGTGCCACCCTCCCTTGGGTTTACCCGTGGCTGTCACCTCCCAAATGCCACCCTAAATGAGGAGTGCGGTGAGGGGAGATGGAGGAAATATTATTTTTAAGAGCATTTAAGCAGGAGTTTGTTCCTGTCAAAGTTCAGAGATGAGAATGGGAAATTGGCTGTTGTCAGTGGCTTGCCCCATGTCCCAGGAAGGAATTCATAAGAAGATGACAGGATGAGCAATTTTGTCATCCAAGAGGGTTGTTGTGGGATTAATAACTGTGAAGCTGGACATTAATAATGCCCAAATAAAAAGCTCTGCATGTTCAGGAAGCTTCACAAGGTAAAATCTGGGCATGATTATAGCTTTTTAGAAATGTCAGGTAGCCTCTAGGAATAATTGATGCTTTATGATGAATTATTTAGCCAGTGCTGAACTTGCTGTTGGAGTCAGTGCTGCAGAAATGGTGGTGTCTCTGGCAGGGATTTCTGTTTGACTTGGTTGCAGAGGAGAGATGTAACTCATTGCATAATGTGTTGTAGATTGTTGGGGACCCTGAAACTCATTCTTTGAAAATAGAGATTTTTTTTTTAAAAATGGCGAAGTAGGTTTCTCTGTCATATATAAGGATTATAATATAATATCAGAGCAGGCTGGAGTTTTGTTTAATAGCTAAAAAACCCCCACCAAACCCTGCTCCTTGCAACTGGTTTGCTTGACTTAAAAAATACCCACCAAAACCTACAAACTTAATGCAAATGTCTTGGCACCAAAGATTTGAGTTTACCTGTCCTGCAAACTAAGGTAATGCTCCTTGGGATCAGGTGTTTGGACCCTGTGACTTCACGGTGGTGGCTTTGTAAGGTGATACCAACATCTGTATTTGTGATCACAGTATCACAGGGTGGTTTGGGTTGGAAGGGACCTTAAACATGATCTTGTTCCACCCCCTGCCATGGGCAGGGACACCTTCCACCAGCCCAGGTTGCTCCAAGCCCCGTCCAACCTGGCCTTGGACACTCCCAGGGATCCAAGGGCAGCCACAGCTGCTCTGATCCAGCACAAAACACTCTCAAAAGCACTTGGCTCTGAGAACATTTGGGAGATAGTTTGAGGAATTTCTGCCCTGAAGCCTTTTCTTTAATGACATGGGGACAGTGACTGTGCTGGTGCCCTGCTGTCCTGGGAAGAAGAGCAGAAGGAGCATCCTCACCTTCCTCTTGAAAACCCAGTGATCTGCTCTTGGTTTCCCTAACCCCTATTTGCCAGCAGATTGTGTTATCCTGATTTTTTTGCCTCTTGCTTGCCATGTGCCCTCCAAGGCTATAAACAAATGAAAACAATTTTCTTTTGCTGTAAAAAGCAACCCGATCTCTCTGAACCAAAGAGAGCAGCAGTGGCAGCGCTGAGTCTGCTGCTCAGATGTGCTAATTTGACTGAAACTTAAATTTGTGCTGCAAAAGGCTGTGCTGTGAGGACTTTGTCCTGTCCTCAGGACCAGGCCTGCATGCAGTATTTGCTGTATTCTTCTTTGTATTCCCACTAAAGTGATGTGGAGGGCAAGGGGGAACACTCAGTTTAACACGGCAAGGACCTAAACACCTCTCCATCAGCAAGCACATTGCTGATGAAGCACTCCCACCAAGGCAGAACTGCCTTTTCCTAATTGGAGTGCAATTACTGCCGTCAACAAGATGGTGAAAGAGACTTTATAAAGCAGCTAATTAGTTCTGTTAGCGCTGGTCAGCTAAAACAGTTGAGAGTTGATATTCTTTGAATTAAAGAAACTGATTTGAATACTGATGGAGAGCATACAGACATGCTGCAAAGGTGTTGTACTGCAGTTCTCTGTAATTACAAACAGTGCACTGATAGTTTTGACTCTGCCAGCTGGAAAGGATCTGTCCTTATTGCTTATTCCCCAGCACCTGTGGAATAAGCAAGACTGCTAAAGATGATCCCAGTTTGCATCAGGTTGCAGTTTGCAGGCTGAGAGCTCAGCTCTGAGATCCTTCCCCAGGAACAAGCAATGCTGTTACTACCAGCGAGAGGATGGAGGGATCGATGGAGCTCCCAGCTGTGTGCTCAGAGGGTATTTTGGAAGCCAAAATTACAGACAGGGGTTTTACCACATCGTCAAGTGTGAGGTGGTGATGCAGAGCTTGTGTTGGATGTCTTCCAGCATCAAACCTGAGCCACCCAAACATCCCGTGTTTGCGGGAGTCAGAGCATCCAAGACAGTGACATGTCATCCAAGTGCAACAGCTGTCAGGATCTCTTTTTTGGGGATAGAAGGTCAAGCAAAGAAGGTGAGAGCCTTTATTCTGGCAGGAGTTGTTAGCCACAGAGATAAAAATAAAAGCTGTGAGTATGAAGCAGATCCTTAGCAGGCACTGTCCTGGAGCCTTCAAGCAATTTGTTCATGTAATGCAAATGAGTTTCTTTCCACAGTGCTGTTTAGGCTGCTGGGCTGGACCAGGGCTGGAAATGTTCATGTCTCAGTCCTGGGATGTGGCAGAGAGCCAGGCAGTCCTTCATGGCATGGGGACTGTCCCTTTGTGCCCATGAAGTGGTAAACCCTGCAGTCTTCTTGGGATCTTAATGGAAGTTCAGCTAGGTTTGGCTTTTGAAGGAGCCTGGATGGGATGGAGGCAGGAGCACTCTGCAGTGCAACGATGCAGCCTTCTGTCAGTGTTTTTGGGGTGGACATGTCAGGCATGGCATGTCATGGACAGGGGAGGCTGATTCTCTCCCTCAGCTGCTCCAACATCAGCTTGGTGATACATGAAATTCCACCTCCTGACAGAGGCATTTTTTACATTTAAGGATTTCCCATTGTAGTGTAAGTGCAGGTGTGACAGTAGCCAGTGTGGGTGCATAGATGGATTCAAGATGTGGAAATTTAGCAGCCCTGCTAACCAGACCAGATTTATGGTGACTTACTTAGTATTCAAGTTTCCCATTCTAATGCAAATTTGAATATCCTGCTCCTTAAGTAATAATATGAAAAAGACATTAAATGCGTTTGCAGCTCACCTGTTCTCCCATTTGTGAAGTTGCTGCTGGCTTGCCAGAAATCCCAGACTTTAGGGATCTGAGGAGCTAAATGTGGTGCATCCCAGGCTGTGGAACCGTGGTCCTGCCACTGCCTTGCTTGTTCATCTGATAGGCAGGTAATTAGTGAGGAAGTGCTGGTGTCTCTTAATTGTTTGGAGAAACAAGGGTGCCTTGGGGGCCGTGGTGGGACCCTCTCACATGAAGACCCTGTTCCAGGGATGTGTGCTGTGCAGGCAGCATCCTTGCTCTGGTCAGGACTGGATGGGCACTCTGAAAACAAGCCTTGGGAGCAAGAGTCACCTCACCACCTTCAGGAGGTTTTGTGCCTTGACAAGACTTCAACAACCCAGCCTTTTTTTTTTTTTTCCCTAATTTGATTTAATGTGCACATTCCAAGGTTTCATGAACAAAGGCACAGAATGATCAGTGGTCCTGCTGATGTGGTTTATGTAGACAGTGCTTCTTGCTTTCACTTTTCTTGCCCTTTTTCCCCCTTCCAGGTTTAAGATGGGTAAAAATTCACCTGAGCGATGTGACTTGGGTGGGTTCATTCCTCAACAAGCAGGGTGTGAGGTTCTCAACTTCTGTGTGTTGTTTTAGTATCAAATGGTGGCAGACTTATTCCATGAAGAGAAGGATGCTGCGCCCACCAATCCCATGGGAAAGGGAATGCCCAGAATCAGTGTCCGTTCTGCCAGACCAGGAATCAAAGCTGCCAACAAGGAGCACAAGAAAACAGTGGGACACCAGGTAATGTATGATTTGAGTGAATCAGTCAACAACAGGGGAATCCAGTTAAGGTCTTGTTGCTTCTTGTTGCTTCAGTTTGAATCAGAGATAAATAAAAAGCTGTTGGGGATGGAAAGAGACTTTCCCATGACCCCTGCTTGGCTGTTGTGTTTTGGATGAGTTTTGGCAGTGTCTCTGGAAGGCTGGAGTATTCTTGAGTGGAAATAATTGAGAGGTCTGAGGAGGGTGGAGGCCACTCTAGGATTCACTGAACAATGTGCTATGGAACTTGTAAATTGAAACAACTTCAGATTAAGAGCATTTTACCCCTTGTGTGAACAGTCAGACAATGCAGGAGAGGCCCAGAGGGGCTGTGCTGCCTCCCCCCTGGGAGATGTCTTGGAGACCCAGCTGGGTTGAGTCCTGAGCAAACACTTGTTGCTCATGAGCCCTGAGCTGGATGTTCTCACCCCACCAGTGCCTGCTCTGAGTTTCCCCTGAGTGTGCTGCGCAGATGGGGAGGCTCACACTGGGTCACATCCAAGAGGTTTGTGAGCTTGGGGTGCACAGCCACAGCACGTTCCCCCCTCCTCAGAACGAGTGGGTTTGTCTTCCAGTTCCGCAACTCGCTGCATTTGCTGATGGAGACCCTGAATGCCACCACCCCACACTACGTGCGCTGCATCAAACCCAACGACGAGAAGCTGCCCTTTAAGTAAGTGGGATTTCACATGAGCAAATGTGTTCAGCTTTATAGCAACAGAGTGTGCTCTGGACTGCTCCTCTTGCTAAAGGCATTGCCCCCTCCTTGTAATGCCGTTCCTGTCACTGGAAGGTCCATGTGTTTTGCTGGGGTCGCTTTTTTGGGTTTCATTGTGTGGTTTTTGTGCCTCTGAAATGAAGACTAACTCAGGTCATAGTAATTCGTAGATATACTGAGCATCCATTCCTTGCAGTAATTGGGTTTTTGTACAATTTCATCTTGGACTTGCTGTGATTTAAATAGTCACAGTTCCAAACAGGGAAGAGAGGAAGAAATGAAAATGCAGATATAAGTAGTGGGCTTGTAAAATGAACAAAAATGTTTTGGTGCTTCCTAAATAAATGCAGAAAAGTAAAGGTGTGACTTGTATCAAGGCAGATTTCCAGGTGAGTGAACAGCTGAAGCAAAAAGCCAGTCTTGATCTTCCTCTGTAGTGTATTGCAAACAGAGAGCACTGTGAGCAGAGGGTTGTTAGCCTTGTTTCACTTCTTGGTTGTGTCTTTGTACCCAGTTTTATTCCCTACAACTCCAGTAAAGCTATGAGGTGTGTAGGGACCTGATAGATCATGTTGTGATATCCTCTAAACTGCATAAACTGCGTGTGGTGACCTTTCAGAAAGCAGGTTATGATTGTAACCCATCAGCAGGGGAGGCATTTCCCTGCAGCTGATCCAGTGCAGGACAATGTGACTTCAGAGCACAGGGACAGCTCCAACAGCGTCCTGAAAAGAGGGTGAAACACTCGTGAACATGCCCTTGGTCAGGATGTGCTGGTGGAGATGTATCCACAGGGAAGCTTCCTGGCTTGACTCCTCTCCCCCTGCAAACAGCAAAGTGAAGGGTATTAATGGTTAGAAGGTGTTCACAAATTGGGTTATATTTAACTGGTTCTTTAGATGATTAGCTATCAGCTCTAGAGAAGGCTGTGTTGGCTGTCTGTGCTGGGAGGGCAGTTTCTGTGCTCTGTTGTATCTGTTTCATGTACTCTCTGTTTTTTGGGTACTGGCGGTGCTTAGGGCCTCACCTCAGTCTCCTGTTGCCTATTGTGGTGGTTGTCTGTTTAAATGAAATTCAGGATTACACTTTGTGATTGATTGTCTTCTTTAGATAAAACACAAAAGTGTTTTCTGACTTGCTGTAGTGAAAGTGTCAAGGATATTCTGCCTGGTGAAATGTCTTCACCTTTCCAAAGGATGTTTCCAAGACTCTGTATCCACACTCTACACTGCTTTTGGCCCATCCATCTTCACTTCTCTGCCTTTTGACTTTTCAGTTCAGTTTTTCATGTGATGCTCAGCATATGCTTAATATAGTTTCATAAATGTGTAAGCTCCTGTTTGTTGAGGTATGCTAATTATCTTAATAAGCTCAGCTGTACTTCTAAACTGTTATGGGTAGCAAATACCAAAAGGATAATTCTGCCAGTGTCTGCTCATAGTTTGAGTGATGCCTTGGTCTGATGTGATGCTCCCCATCTGGTGAATGTCAGAGTTGTCCAAGCTCAGTGTTTTGGGAACAAAGAACAAACCAAAACAGACACAATAATGCTTCTGGAGGAGGCTGCTTTGGATTGGGGTGGTGGGATTGCATCCTCTTCTACAAGTTCTGGTTCAGGGGTCTTCTACGGGGGGTTCTGCAAGAGGCAATTTCCCTCCTCACTCACCATGGACTGATTAATTGATGTTGTGATCTGAGAATCTTGGTCAATAT
This sequence comes from Sclerurus mexicanus, assembly GCA_013396755.1. Lineage (NCBI taxonomy): Eukaryota > Metazoa > Chordata > Aves > Passeriformes > Furnariidae > Sclerurus > Sclerurus mexicanus. Next base: position 136,897 of record VWZF01002251.1, on the reverse strand, counting down.
TGATTTTCCTGCCATCAGCTTGAGGATTTTGTATCCTCAGCTTGGCTTGAATAAAGTCACAGATTCATTTAGGCTGGAAAAGCCCCCCCAGCCCACGGAGCCCACCCTGTGCCCGATGCCCACCTTGTCCCCCAGCCCAGAGCACTCAGTGCCACGGCCAGTCCTGCCTTGGGCACCTCCAGGGCTGGGCACTCCAACCCTCCCTGGGCAGCCCCTGCCAAGGCCTGACCACCCTTTCCAGGCACAAATTCCTCCCCATGTCCCCCCTGCCCCTGCCCTGGCACAGCCTGAGGCTGTTCCCTCTCCTTCTTTCCCTTTTTCCCTGGGAGAAGAGCCTGATCCCACCTGGATCAGGGAATTGCAGAGCCAGAAGGTCCCCCCTGAGCCTCCTTTTCTCCAGGCTGAGCCCCCCCAGCTCCCTCAGCCTCTCCTCATCAGACTTATCCTCTAAATTCTATTTGCTTATGTGTAAAATTTGGGTCTGGATAATACTGGGGTGGCAGTAAAGGAGTCTGTGTTTCAGAGACACATGTGTTGGAAAATACACAGTGCCAGGAGGCATCTGTGACATCAGTGTCACTATTCTGGGTTAGCACTGAGGTGGTGTCTTGTAGTGTGCAGAACACTCAGTGCTACATATGTTGTTCAATGAGAAAAAAGGTTTTATTTTCCTAAAACATAACATTTTCTGACTCACAAGTGCATTCTATTTTTGGCTAAAATGATGTGTTTATCCTGGAGAAGAGAAAGGACCCAATAGCAGCCTTTCATTACTCTTAACAGTGGTGTGCAGTGGGAGGACAGGACTCAACGGCCCCAAACTGACATGAGAGGTTCAGACTGGAGATAAGTAAACAGGGTTTTTTCTCCCTGAAGACAGTCTGTCAATAGAGCAGTCTGTGTGTGCAACCTCCATCTTTGGAGGTTTCCAGCTTTTGACGCTTTTGACTGGATAAAGCCCTGAGCTGTGAGTCTGCCCCTATAGCTGTCTGAGCTCTTAAATGTGGGAGGTTGAACTAAAGGCTTCCTCAGGTCTCTTGCACCCTGCATTACTTCCATTCCTACTTTACAACTCGGTGAAAATACAAGATCTGTAATGAGGGTGAGGGGTATCAGGCTCCCATCCCAAGGGAAACATTGGCACCACGCAGTGATATTTGCTGCATCTGGCTTCAGGCTGTGTCTGAAGTTAGTTTCTAGTGGTAAAGACTTCAAAAGACTGATGGGCAAGGGGAATGCCTGACTTCAGGTTGGTCCTTTGTCAGTTTCCCTTTTAAATTCTGTTTCAGTCATTTGTGATCTTTTACTGCCAGTCGCTTCTACCTGCCATGGCAAGGAAAAGAACTTTATAATAACATGTATGGTCCCACTAAAAATCTTTATTTCAGTGTTAGCCCATAGCTGAAGCTGTTGCTGATGGATGAGTGCAGCCTTTCTGGGTACTGCATTTCATCCCCTCTGAGCAGGACTTGGCTGTGTGGCAGACTTTCGCTTGTGTACAATGTGGATTGCCCTGGGATCTTCCAGATCTGAAGCTTCCCCGTGGATCTGCCAGTCCTGTTTATTATTTATTGTTATGGAAATTGTACCCTTGTGGGTTCTCCCTTGAAGTGAGTGACAGCCCAGACTTGATTTTTCACCCTGCGTGGTGTTTATGGTGTTGCAGTGAATAACTTGCTTGTAGACTTGACAGGTCCAGGGAATTTAAAAAAGCACAGAGAAGGGGGAGTACTTTCCATGCTGACTTTGTATAGCAGAGACCAGGCAGAATTATTCGTGCAATCTTGACTTGCAGGTGTAAATGTTTTGGGCTTTCAGGGAGGGACAAGCAGATACCTGAGAAGCTTCCACTCCTCACCCTTGTTCTGGAAACCTCACACAGCTGTGTACATCTGCATTGTATGAGTCCAAGCCTGATGCAGGCACCTCTTCCAGGGTCTTCCAGAGCTGAAGAGCTGGGATCTCTTTGTGCATTCAGTGTTCAGGGGGAAGGAGGGAGCAGCAGTGGGGGACACGGGCACCTGGACTCACTCTGTGCCAGGACAAACTGAGCTGTGGGTGGGTTCACGCCAGGAACCAGAACGAGCACAGCCCAAACATTCACCTGGAAGTTGTCATGAAGTTTTTTCCACAGAAATTGCCGATATAAATGAGATGCCAGCAGTAAGGGATGGTGCCAGCTAAAAAGAACAGGGCAGAAACCCCTAAAATTTCTGTGACACCTACCAAAGATCTTGGTCAGGAACATGAGCACCACTCTTCTTGCTAAACTTAGTCTGCAAACCTGTGGGGCCTGGTTTTGGTATGGAATTGAATGTATCAGATTTATTTTGCTGTTAAATTTGATTTCTGGACCTTACAACTGCACGAGTAATACCATCTGGTTCATCAGGCAGCTTGAGGTTGGGGAGCCCGTTCCCTTCTGTATTGTAATTGTATTGCTTTACAAAGCTGTGTAGATTATGGCTGTGGGGACTAATTAATTATCATCTTATCTCAAGAGTACCAGATAGCAGGGTGATACCAAGGCCTGTTGCACCTGAAAAGCCTTGTGACATGGAGAGAAAATGTGTGACATCCATGCAGCCTGTTCCCAAAGCAAGGCATGGGTTATCCTGAGGCTTGTGAGGGAATGCCTGTGTACAAAAAAGTATGGAAGATGGTTTTATTCAACCTCTTTACTCATGACGAGAGCAGAAGGTAGTTCCTCTCTCTGCAGGAGTCGCTGTCGGGTGGGTTGGCAGTGTGGGTTCCTTTCCAGTGTGTTAATCCCTGCCCCAAATACCATTGCAGGTTTGATCCGAAGAGAGCGGTGCAGCAGCTGAGAGCCTGTGGAGTGCTGGAGACCATCCGGATCAGTGCAGCTGGCTTCCCATCCAGGTACCGGGCTGGATTCACTCAGCAGGTTCATTATCCTCCATCCCTGGGAGCATCCAAGGCAAGGCTGGATGGGCTTGGAGCAACCTGGGGTAGTGGAAGGTGTCTCTTCCCAGGGGGTGGAACAAGATGGGCTTTAAGGTCCCTTCCGACCCAAACCATTCCGTGATTACCTGAGGTGAGAGAGGGAGAAGGAAGCACCCGTGTTTTCAGGACAAACAGTGTTCTTTGAAACCAGGGTAGATTTTCTGCTTTTTGACATTTTTTTGAAGTTTGCCAAATTCCCCTCAGGTCCTGGGTTCCTCACATCCGAGAGGTTCATTATCAAGCAAGGAGCTGCAAAGTGAGGCTGGCAGAGGGTGTGTTGTGCTGTGTTCGGCATTTCAGCTGGTGCTTTCAGTTTGGTCCTGGGATGCAATTTGATGTGGTGAAATCTCTGAAAAAGCTGATGCCTGGCAGATAAAGGAGTCTAGCTTTGATCCCAGATAGAGGGGGACATCAAGTAATAAAGCAGCAGCTTTATATCCTCTGCACCCATCTTGCCTGGAAGCAAGTATTGCCCTAGAGAACTTCTTCCCTCCCTGCCTGAAGCTCCTTTCACTGTATAATTCGCTTTCCTTTTTCTCTGTTTTTTCCCCCCTGCTTTCAGACATCTGTTGCAATTGTCATTTCAGAAAAAAAAAAATAATAAAAAAAAATTGATTGTACTTGCAGAGAAGGAAAATAAGGGTTGTAAATTTTTACTGTAGACTTTCACACCACACATCCAAAGCATCCTAGGATTCAGACTCTTGCATCATAAAAAGGAAGGGTTATGGGTGGTATGGCTCTTGCTGATTGTGATATAAAATTCAGAAGAGGTTTTTAAGGCCTAATAAATCAGAAAACATAAACTATAAATAAGCCCTGAAGAGGACAAGGGCAAATAACTCTAAAAACGAATCAATTGCGTTTTAGTGCCAAGCATCTTTGTGTTCATGTCAGCAAAGCCATCAGCCTTTTTTTGCGGGACAAAGCAGTTATAAATATGCTCAGTGAAGAGCCAGCTAAGCGTGATGTTGAGCACCATGAGAAACTCCCTGCCCTGGATTTTGGGGAGGAGTGTGCTGCTCTCATCTCGTGCAGAGCTGTGGTTGGTGGCATCGTCTGTGTGTTGAGACGGGGTGGTTCTGCTGGAACCTCTGTTGGCCAGTGACCTCCATGGGCAGGCAGGAACTGGTGATGGGGTTCTCCCTGGCCAGCTGACCCCAACTACTTCAGAAGGAGAAAGGGAAAAAAAAAGAGGAGGAAAATTTTCGTAGAAACCAATTTCTCTCTTTCTTCCGCCAGGGTGGGAGGGTGGCAGAGTTACATGGAGATTTAAGTCCTCATTATGGGGGCCTTGACCCTGTTAGGAGACACAGAGTCACCTTTGGGTCTCACCTCTGAAGTCTTGAAGGCATCTGTGGAAATAACTATTAAAAATTGCTTCTAAATTTCATGACATCTGAGCCACAGCGAGGAGTTAAAAACCAGCCTGCATGTCATCTTTTATTATCGTCTTTGTTGCAGGGCCAAATCTCTCTGCCCTCTTGCAGAAAAAGCCCTAAAGCAATGAAAAAGCTGGTTTTTTTCACGCCGAAGAGGCCACAAAAAGGCAGTTCTGTGCTAGGCAAGCAGACACAGTCCCCAGTGCAGGGTTGGTGAGCTTGAACTTGAGGGTTGTCTGTGAGGTTTGCTGCTGGTCTTATGGTTCCAGGGACACCCCGTTCCTCTCCATTCACAGCTATACTGCAGGCTTGTACCTTTTTCCCATCCCTACTCACCTAACTGCACTTGAGACCCTACAGCACAAAAATCAATGTATAATCAGTAACTGTGGAGGGGGAAAAGAGGGGGGAAGCCACTGCAGCACCTAGAGACCAGCCAGGATCTGTTTATAGCAGAGACTCCTCCACCCTGAAAAACTCAAAAGTGATGCTCTCAGCTCTGCTGGCACGCTTTTGGTTATGAGATCTTTTCTCAGGACACTGAGAATACAGAACTCTTCCATCACTGCAACTTACCAGCTCTTGCTCTTCATCCAGGGGGAATAAAAAGGGGTGCAAATATGTATTTCAGCCTTTTAGAGTGACCTTCTTCAGTATTTACAATGCTTCAAGGACAGATTTTTTTAACATATTTTAGTGTTTCTGGAAGGTAATTGTATATAGGAACAGTTCTGCACTAAATAAAATACTCACTTTGGGCTCTGGTAAAGTTCCAGTCTTGAAAATCCAGACCCAGGAGCTGGACAACATCCTTGAAAGACTGAATAATCTGTGTATTTGAATTGGATTTATAAACCAACTTGGGAAGAGGTGCTTCAACAGAATCTTGTTTTGTGGGAATCAGTTATTTCTGCATTTTTATGTGCAATCTGTCTCAGTTAATAAGGATTGATTATTCCTTTGTATTTCCTTATATTTTCAGAAAAATTGATTTATATTGGTTGTTTAAGGATAAAACCAAAAAGGAGAGTTGTTGTTTTAAATTTAAACCCCATGTGAAGGCTCCAAATTTAAACCACTTTAAAATGGTAACAGAAAACTTGATCTTTGTGAGTTTTGCTTCACTTGGGTATAAACAACTTACCTTTAAAGCAACAGGGAATTTTCAAATTTGTTTATCTCAAGCTAAGTTTTATTTCAGAGACCATAGAAAATGTTTATTTTCATCCTGTAGTGTTTGCATCTGAATATTTTGCAGCATACTGTCACAAGAGTAGCTTCTGAGAGTGATGTGGCTTTGGGTGAGAGAACTCTGGATGAAGCCACTTTCTGCTGTTATTTCACATTCTTCTATCACAGGTACTTCATGGGTTGAAGATTTCTATGCTTTGATCTTAATAACTTTTTTTTTCCTTTAAGAAAATAAATAATTGTTAATACAAGTTGCAGTTCTTCAGCCCATGTAAGTCACTGGAACATGAAGCCTTGTACTCCCCACTTTGGTTACAGCTGGTTTTTATTTTGCCACCTCCATGGTACACTGCACTCTGCCTCTGTCTCGAGCAAATTGAAAATGTGTAATTTGGTTTGAAGTGCTACACAGCAGTTAAGGAATGTATTTGTTAGCATGTACATAAATGGCTGTGATGAATGGACTGTCTTAGGTGTGTAGATAGTGAATCTATCATCAGCTTCCCTGGGTAAAGCGTGGGAGATGTCTCTGTGCTATAGAACCATTCATCTTCTTTATAGAAACTGGCTGCATAAAGATGAGTCTGTGGAGAATTAATTGGTATGGATCCCTATGAATAAGAAAATACTCCCTAAAACAAGTTTTTAACTTGTACTCTATCAGAACTCTAAGTTTTTCTTCTTCCTGGTCCTGGTGGTTTCCAGTCAGTGGTCCAACAGCAGTGGTCTCCCACTCTGAATAACCTCACCACTGCAGCCTCTCCGAAGCACTCTTCTTATAATTGTTATGTATTTATAGTTTAAGTATTCCTGGCATTTGGCTGCTTCCTCTGGTCGCTGGAGCTCACTGTCAGATGCAGCATTTCTGCACCAATTCAGTATGAAATCCCAGCTGCTAAACTCTATAAACATTAAACATTTATAGTTGAAATCTATCATGGGCATCCTTGGATACAGAATTTTTTTTTATATAATGTGCCTCTAGCTGTCATTTCAAGATAACAAAACCTATAAATGACTTTGGCTACCAGCAGTTCTGTTTGCCCACTCCCAACAAAGGTGTAATATGTAAATGGAGGGGGTTTTCCCCCCTTGTTCTTCTTTTTGAATATATTCCAGGTAATTTCAAGCCAGGCCAGCTTGCATGTTTTAGAGCTAATTGAAAGGCAAATCTGTTCTGCTGCAGTAAACAAGGCGAGAGAAATTTTCTTGCTGAACCACAGATTCTGAAATAATTTCATGTCAAATCTTGGCTGAGAGATTCAACCTGCATCCCCCCAAACAGGCTTGGGATCCTGTGACAAGATCACCATAGTCCAGATCCTTACTACTTAAATTATGAACCCATTCAGTGGAGGGTGCTGGTGGTACTGGCAGGATTTCTTACAAAAATCTGGGTTTGCTCAGCACATGGGATGGTCTTGGGTGATGGAGGCAATGAATTTATTCACCCTGAGTGAAAACATTTTACAGTTATTTTAGGCTGCCAAAAGAAAGCCCGTTATGGTTAAGAGTTTGAAGCTTTGCTGACTTATTACTCTCCTTTCAGCTCTTCCTGCAGTGCAGCTGCCATGACATTCTGTAACCACCCTAAAACAATGGGTTGGAGATATTTTGGGCAGTGGCTGGCTGCTTGGAGGGATGCTTTTCAGAGGCTTCCTTAGGATGTCACCCCTGGTTCCTTACCCGAGCCTTCCCTTTAATTTGAGGTTGTAATAAACCCAGCAGCACAAGGGCTGTGCTTGGGTTTGTAGCCCCTCGATTTTGGGCAGAAGCAGCCCCTTTGCTTTGCACCTGGTTGTAGTGTTGTATGAAACATCCAAATCTTGTTCTTTAAACTACAGGAAAAAAAATTACCTAATTTATGGTGTGTGTTATGGCTTATTCCTTCTTTCTAATTCCTGTAGATAACAAAGGAATTGCTGGGATAACCAAATTTCCTGCTCCTGGCCAAGCTCTTGAGCATCACCCTGGCTGCCTGAGCTCAGGCATAAGATATTTTCCTGCATCCTTCCATTCCTTTTATTGCCTTTCCCCCCATAGTGACCTGTGCTAACTTCAAAGCAAAACATAGATGTTTGAGGTTTGGTCATGCTTGATCTCAGTCCTGAAGTTATTCTTTTTTACCTTGGGAAAGTTCAAGTAGCATCTGCCCAGTCCTTTGTGCCTCCTTCTTTATCTTTCCCACCTGTGCAGGTGTAAAAATTCTCCTGATTCTTACTCTTTCCATACACCACCTATCTGGATCTTACAACTTGGTAATTTTATGGAGCTGTATTTATTCAGTGGCCCTTGGTGTTGTCCAGCTCCCAGCACCGAGGCATGTCCATGCTGTGTGCTGTGTGGCAGCATCCTGAAAACCTGAGATCTGGTTTTTTTATATTTAGTACCTGTCACCAAGTTGAACTGAGGTGTAAACTTCCTGTAATCTCTCCTGACCTTTTAACCTGTGGGATAACATGGCACATCCTTTGTCCTCTGCTGGGAATCAGTGCCTGGTTTAGCAGGTGGGAAATAAGTTTTGTTGGTTTTCGGTTGTTTTGTTTCACCTTTTCTGAAAATGAAGGTGTCAAACCTAAAGACAAGTCATGGGTGTGCAAAAAAATAATGTGAAGTGAGCTTCAGTATTTCTGCACCTGAGAGATCTCCCTCGCAGGGCTGGGGGATCGTGTTTGTTTCTGTCGAAGCACATAGTTGTAAGGAAATTTTATACAGCTTAGTGCCTCAAGTGGTTCAATGAGGCATGTTACATTAAACCTGAGTGCTTTAATTGTTCCTTTCTCGGGGGAGGATCCTCTAACAGCACCTCTGAGCTCCTCCAGCTTTCTTTTGCTCGTGAATTGGGATGTCCAATATTCCTCTGAAACTCCTGATGGACCCCCTGAGCCCTGGCATGGCAGGGGTTTTGCATTGATACTCCGTGGACAATAACAAAGGCAGTGTGAGCTCAGGGCTGTCGTCTCCTGGTGCATCAGTGAGGATGGTGAGAGCACGAGTGAAGCAGTTCTGTGCCGTGGAGGTGCCACGCTGGGAGGACTGTGGGTGCCACCAGCCCAGATGAACACCTCGGCAGCAATCAGTGGGTGTGTTCGCTGACACTTGCAATGTCTCATATGGGATCTACTCCTAAAAAGTGAGTCATTTATGTTCAAGGTGGACTCAAAGGGAAACACGTGGAAAATCAGTTTTTGCCGCCTTGTGAAAGGAAAACTACAGGCTCTGAAGAAAGACCCATTGTGCAGTGACTTGTGATTTGTCTTTAAGGAATTTCTGCAGGTGCCTGACTCTTGTTTTAGAACAGCTGTGGGATCTCTATCTCTTTCTTGGTGCTGGAAGATGATGGATTTTGCTTTCTGCCCAGCTTGGATCTGTGCCTTCAGTTTCTTGTGTTGCCTCTTCACCATCTGCTCTTTGCTGGAGGAGCCTGGGTGGCACCTGCGGGGTGATTTTTTCTGCAAATAGCAGCAGTTAATAATATCAGCACCTAAACTGGCTCTTTTTTCCCCTGACCAAGCTCTCCCAAGCCATACCTTATCCAGGCAGGATGTCCCCAGCATTGTGTGCTTGGCTGGGTGCCTCGGGCACTGCATGCTCTGCTGCTCCTCTCAGGTTTGATTTGGAGCTGTGTAAACCTCAGACGTGCTCAAAATGAGAACGGGTTTTGTTTGCACAAGGCAAAATGGGATATGTAATTACAAAACTGAGGCACTGAAAAAGCAGAGAGAAAGCAAGTTCAAGCTTAAACCCTACAGGACACCAGGTCGTAGTCATGCATAATCTTTGTGTTCAGTTTTCACCCCAGAGAGAATTCCTCACAGCCGGTATCTTAGTTTTTTAGTGATAATCTAGTACTTTGGTTATTTGAAGGTGGTACAGGGATTAAATCAGCACTAAGTCTGGCTGCTCCAGAACTAATCTGAGTCTGGGAAATGCTCTCATCGTGATTTCCCTCATTCTTCTGTCTCCAGGAGCCCTCCTCCTTACCTTTGGCTTTAGGTGCAGTACTGAGGAGTCTCTAGTTTTTGCCAGCCCCATATTCTTTGCCAACTGTGTCCATGCAGGAGTTACGTGTCGCTTCCCAATCCTTATCAGTCCATTTCCTCCCCACCCCTGCTTTTTCTCCCGTCATTCACTTTGCAAACATTTTCTTCTGCTGGACTCTTTTAATCACAGTATTGCTTTTAATCAAACTGGCTTTCTTCCTCTGCCTGCGTTTCCTGAAGTGGCATGAAGCTGTGTTGGTTGTGTGTTTTTGAAATAAGCAATATGCCTGCCTTAGTAAATATCCCAGCTTCCAACCTTCAAGATGTTCCCTGAGTGCTGTATACTCAGCTGATGATCATGCAGGTCCTTTCCAGCTGAACTGTTCTGTTTTATGAAGTATTTTATAGAGCTGGCAGCCCTGACTGCTCCTGTGGTGTGATGTCTCACCCAGCCCCACCACTGCAAACTGGCCAAGTGCAAGGACCCATCACAAGCATCACTGGCCATTCACAATTTATTTTTTCTTACCGTCCCAGCCCTCCTTATTCTCTAGAAGAGGAAAAATAGGAAGGACTGAGTATAATAACACCAAAAAATAAAGGCATTTATGGGCTGCTGGGTGCAGGAGGTGTTTCTGTATGGCAGCTCTTCATGCAGTGTGTTATCCTGGCTGCCACAGCATCCGTGTGGGTGAGGATGAGGCTCACAGGTAGTTTTGTTGAGTAAGGGCAGAAATCAAATTCTCAGCAATTCTCTCTGGTCTTTCTTTGATGTTTGGTTTTGGGGTTTTTTGGGTTTTTTTGTTGTTTTTTTTTTTTTTTTAACTAACAGTGGCTGTTCTGGACGTTGCTGGAAAAGCCTAATGTTTTAATTAAAAACTCAGGTTTTGAGGGCGTTCACAGCTCCCTATGTTAAATTACAGAAGGCTGAAACTTGGCAGATGCTGAAGCAATTTCAGGATCCCAGTCTGCAGGCTCTACATCCAACAGCAGCAGCAGGAGATGGTATTTCCTAGCAGTGGGAAACAGTTCTCTAATTCCTTCAATTAGTGTTCCCTGCTCGGAAGCTTCACTGCTGGTGCAGTGAGGCATCTTCCAAGGGGGTGTTTTGTCTTTTCAGCATCAAAAGATTTTGTGTCGTTTTAGGGGTCTCAGTCACACACCTTAAGATGGAGCAATTAGTAAATTAATTTAACCTGATTAATATTCAGCAGAGTTTGGGAACACACAATAACAAAGTGTATCCGTTTGATTCATTCTCTATGACTATCAAGATTGCTTTTAAATGTTGTTTTTTTTTTTTTTTTGGCCAATCAGGAGATACGTGGTTTCTCCAAAATTAGCATCTCCTTTCTGAAGGGAGCAGAGTTGTTGCACTAGAGTGCAGCAGATTGGGAAGCACATCAGGAGGAATAAAAACAAGGTGATCTGTGTCCTTTCTGCTAGAAAGGCCCTAATAAGATCATTCAGGGGCTGAAAGTGAGGGTCAGGTTAAGGGTGACCAAGCCCCTTTTGGGTGGCTTTGATCCATGCTGAGGGGGGTGGTGAGAGATCCCTCAAAATATGAGGTTTGTATTTTGACTCACCTGTGACTCCAAACACTTTATTTTATGAAATAGAGCCCAGCATGCAGACTAATCCAGTGTATGCTTTGCTTTCAGGTGGTCCTACCACGACTTTTTCAACAGGTATCGTGTGCTTATGAAGAAGAGAGACCTCTCTAAGAATGACAAGAAGCAGATCTGCCAGACCCTGTTGGAAGACCTCATTAAGGTGAGCTGGGACTGGACCTTTGGCAGTGATTTTAATAGCGCAGAAGCTTGTGGCTTTGATGTGATGTGAAATTGCTGCTTCTGCTCCTGCTTCACCTGCTGCTTGTGCAGGTGCTCCGTCATCCCAGGCAGCCTGGGGATTTTTCCAAAATGAGATGGTCTGGCAAGGAGGTGGCGAGGGGAGGCATGACATGAGATCTCATGTTTGTGGTCAAGATGAATGTGCCATTTCAGTGCTGGTGAAGTCCTGAGTTTGCTGTCACTGGCTGGAAATGATCAGCTGGCCACTTCTAAAAAATGTGTCCTCACAACTCCTCCTTCTGGTTTTGGCTAGCCATAGCTGGAGCACGTTTTAGAGGTCCAGCTTGGGACAACATCATGAGCCTTAGCCAGCCACTAAATCACCAACCAGTAAGAGGAAGGTGCAATGAATGCCTTATCTTGATGTGTGGGAGACTTGTAATAGCCATATGTGGGAAAAAACACCCCATAAGTTGGGATTCTTTTCCCATAAACAAATTAGAAGTTTTTGCCACCTCTCCTCACCTAAACCTTAACACTTCCCCCTGCATTATTTCCAAATAGCAAATGTGCATGCAGAGATTTCTGGCTGTTGAGGAGCCCAGAGTGTGCACAGCACCTTAGCCAGGTTTTAGTGTTTGATCTTGTGTTTTCCTGTGGGATTTTGAGGAGTGTACCTAATTGGGTTCCTCTCTGCAAAAGCTGTTTTCCTAATGCACCAAGTGTTTCCCTTGGCTGCAGAGCCTTTTGCAGTGTATGTATGACTTCGGAGATGTAAACATTAATCTTTTTGAGAAAGAAATCCTTCTTCAAATGCTGTAGTGTTGCATTTTTATTCTGGAATGTGTCCCTGCCCATGGCAGGGGGTTTGGAACCAGATGATCTTTAGTGTCCCTTCCAACCCAAGTCATTCTGGGGTTCTGTGGTTTCTCTATTCAACTTTAAAAAGCCCCACAAAATAAGTAATAAACCAAACAAACCAAATACAAACTGAAACCAAAACAAAACCATCCCAAACATTCAAAATTTGTGTAAATACATGGAATTTAAGACTGAATTGTAGTGCTTGAGTAGTTTGGAGTCTAATAACATCTTCACCCAGTTAAGAAGGGATGTGAGCTGACAAATGTGATTCAAAGGGGGATTTTTACTCTGTAGCTACTGAGCAACATAGACTGAAAAAAAAATAAAATATATAATGTTTGCTGTAATTAAATTTAGTTTCCTTTATGCTTTTGAAAAGGATCCAGACAAGTTCCAGTTTGGACGTACCAAGATCTTTTTCCGTGCAGGCCAGGTGGCATATCTGGAGAAACTGCGGGCAGATAAGTTCAGAGCTGCCACAATCATGATTCAGAAGACAGTGCGGGGGTGGCTGCAGAGGGTCAAGTACCAAAGGCTGAGGCAAGCTGCAGTTGTCCTCCAGCGCTACGCTCGTGGGCACCTGGCACGCAGGTGGGTCCTGGGGAGCCCTCGAGGGAGGGCAGGCTGGGAGCTCGGCTGTGAGAACCCTTCTGAGCTATGGTGTCCTCCGTTTTCTGTCTTACAGATCTTCAGCTTGGGGTTTTCATATGAGAAATGTTGAAAATGCATGTGGCGTTGTCTTTCAGCCCCTTAAAAGCAATACCTATGTTGTGCGTGTGGTTAACACTGTGGGGAAAGTTCCTGTGCTGAAGTCAGGACTCATTCCTAGCCCTTCTGTCTGGCTTTATTTAGAGGCAAGAGATTAAAATTCTTTGCCTCAAACTGGTTTTGTATCTACGTAAGTTTAATTTCTAGGTGCTGGGCCAAGGTCATAGAATAGACAACTGGTTTATAATCAGATGACTGAAGTATTCTGAATTATTTAGGTGGAAGTGTTTCACAGAACTGGTATTTTCCTGGGACTACCTGTGGTAAAGGGCATTTGGATCACCCAGGGAGCAGCTGGCTAGTTGGTATGCACTGTCTTCTGCAAGGACCAAGTTTGTGCCTCCTTGATGTCCAAGGGGAGCTCTCGGGACTGATTGGCTGTATCCTTTGTAATGAGAAAAATCACTCCAAATCACTGGCAGTGGGGCTGTTTACAGTGCAGAATAACAGAGCTCAGTGTTTAACTCTTAGTGCGAAGGAACCTCAAGCTCCCTCATAGCAGTGGGTTTTCTGTAGGTAACACTGTGTTGGGCTGCTGGCATCAGGTGTGTGGTGGGTGTGAGGCAGTAAAGCAAAGGAATAGCATCCCAACACACTGGTCACCTTCCAACTTGTGCCCCTTATTCAAGCCAGACACTGCTGTGCACAGTCACACTGTGTTTTGGAAGATCATCAGAGGTACTGACTGAATTTGTGGTGTTACTTGTGATTGTGGAAGGGGTTGGTGTTATGGAGAATCCAGGGATGAGAAACAAAGATGGGCAGTTTGGTGACTTTTATCTAGAACTGAGCATGGGTTTTTCTTGTACTCATAAGTCCATGAACTTCTCTAGACAGGTCCTTCTTAGCAGTCCTGCAGCCTTGGACAGGGCAAATGAGACCTAATAAGTAAGAGGAATGTTAAGGAAAAGAGACAGATGGAAGTGTCCAAGGCCAGGCTGGACAGGGCTTGGAGAAACCTGGTCTAGTGGAAGGTGTCCCTGCCCATGGCAGGATGGAGATGAGCTTTAAGGTCCCTCCAGCCAAACCATGTTGAGATTAACTCCAGTGGGATCTCCATACACACCTACAGACCTGGACTTCACATTTGACTTTGTGTCAGTCAACCATCCCTCTAAGGAGGCGGGGAAGAATGCCTGGTGATGTCAGAATGATGGGGTATGAGCTAAAAGAGAGGCTGCAAGCAGACATGCCAAAGCCACCTGCTGCAGTGTTTCTTCCAAATAATTTTTCAGTTCCACTCTTTGTACAGGTTTCATGGGGCGTGGATTGCGTCTGAATAACTGCTGTCTCCTCCTTTTGGAGACAGAACCATCCCTTTTCCTCTTTAGTGATCCCTGGCTCAGCAGGTCCTAATGAGAAACTGTTGGCCTTGATCAAGAGAATATATAAACCAATCTGAAGTGGCTCTTAGGTTTGAAACACTTTTCACAAAATAAAAGAAGTGGATCAAATATCTGTATAATGCTTCATGCTGAGAGCAATAAACAAATCATAAATTCAGCAAGATAAGCTAATTATCAAATTAAGTGGAGGTTTTATGGGCATTTATTAACCAGTGTAACAGCAAATTGAACATGAGTTCTGATGGGAAATGGGAGCAACATGGTAGAGGGTTGACCACATCCCTTATTATTTACTCTCTATGAACTGCTTGAGGCTCTGCTCATAAATGCAGCCAAACCAGTGCACACCAGTTGAAATGTCAGATCAATTTGCTTCTGTTTTCACTGAGTCAGTAGATACCCCATGCAAAACAGGCTTTTTATAGTTAGGGAAGTGATGGAGCCAACTTGGATGTTGATTGGCTCAGGTGCATAGGGTTGAAAGCAGGAAAAACCTGGGGCAATACTTGGTTTTAATGCTGTTTGGGAACAATGAGGTGTGTTGATTTGTGCCTCCAGTGCTCCTGGGTTCCACAGGTGATGTCTGATAGCATGGAGATTTCCTTAGCCCTCTGTTGGGGTGCTCTTCCCTGAATACCACCAAGCTACTTTTGGACAAACAGTTTTCCTCCCTGTCCCGTTGAAAACTCTATTAGGCAGAAAGAAGGGGAGTTCAGTTTCCCTGCTAACCCTTCTCCTGTGGTTTGCAGGCTTGCTGGGCACCTGAGGAGAACAAGAGCTGCCATTGTCCTGCAGAAGCAGTACCGAATGCTGCGGATCCGCCGCGCTTTCCAGAGGGTCCGCAACGCCACCATCACCATCCAGGCTTTTGCCCGGGGCATGTTTGTCAGGAGGATTTATCACAAGGTACACCTCCACCGAGTGTCTTTGCATTGGGAGGGAGCAGGAAGAGCCTTTATGTGTACCTCTGCTGCCGTAGCACTGTGATGTGTTTATTGTGGCTGTTCTGATGTTTGGGAAGCCGACAGCCTCCGGTGTTTCTGGAGAGCAGACAGTGACAGTGAGCACTGATATTTAAGGCTGTGCAAGGGAAAAAAGACTTTGGCAGCAGCACCTCAGTGGAGCAGCTAAATGAAGTCAGTCATTCAGGTGCTGAGAGGCATCGTGGAAATCTGGAAATGTCACTTGATCTAACCTATCCTCTGCTGAAACCTGCCTGGCCAACTGAATTGGTGTCTGGGCTGTGCTGCAGGTGCTGCTTGCAGGAGAGTAGGAAGACAAGTAGGGCCTGTCATGGAAGGCAACAAGTCGTTTATTGATTGAAGTCTCTCTTTAATTAGTTCTCTCCACTAGCTTTCTGTGTTAAACCAGGACCTGAATACAAAGAACTAAGAGTTTGATGAAAGCAGTGATACAGTGAGAAATCACAGCATCCTGGAGTGGTTTGGGTGGGAAGGGACCTTCAAGCTCATCTATTTCTAGCCCCTTCCACAGGCAGAGACACCTTCCACTATCCCAGGTCTCCAACCTGGCCTTGAACATCTCCAGGGATCCAGGGGCAGCCACAGCTTCTCTGGACAACCTGTGCCAGCCCCTGCCCACCCTCCCAGCCAAGAGTTTCTTCCCAATCTCTGATTTAAGCCGCCCTCTGTCAGTGTCAAGCCTTTCCCCCTTGTCAAAACTTCTTCACCTGCTGTTGTCCATCAGGAAACTGAGAACAGCCTTGGGCAGTCTTCTGTCCACTCCTCAGACAGACCCAGCACTGTTTTGGTGGTCACTAAACTTATGCCAAACTGAGCCATGACTCTACTGAAAGTGAGAGGCATGATGACACGGCAGGGGAAAGCCTCCTCCTGGGGATGCTGGAGGTTACCTGGGCACCTGACCTGCCAGAGAGTTCATGGTTGTCCTCTGAGGCAGAGCAGCTGGATGCTGGTGATAAGGAATTTGTGCTGCTACTGCTTTTTCAGTATCTATTTTTCAGATTGGAAGCCTCTGCAGGGGTGGCGGCTGGGCCAGCAGTTAAACTTTCTGAGATTCAAGGCAGCCCAAATCTTAACAAGGTGTAAAAGCTGGCTGAAGGCCAGGCCTCTCAAGTCTGAACACCCTCAATCTCTGGAGCACCTGGATATAGGTGCCAGTTGAAGTGCATGTTCAGCAGCAGGTGCAGGGCTGTGGGTGATGCTCCTTGGGGTCAGGACATACCCAGTGCCCACCAAAGCTTTGCTGTGAAGCTGGAATAGGTCCCCAAGGCAATGCAATGGGGTTTCTTGGACCTCTTTGGGCACTCCCAGCTTTCTCCATCTGTGAATTTCAGGGCTGGAAACATACAAAGCTCATTTCACAGTGGTTCCTGCTGCATCCTAAGTTCACACAATCCCTTTATTCTGTATTAAAAGTTGCAACCGCAAAGAAAGCTTTAGTGTGAAACCAAAGGTTTGTAAGAGAAGCTGACAGGGCACCTTTTCTGAGACAAGTTATGCCAAACTAATAACAGCAGTGTCTTGTAATCTTCAAATTCTCCTGCTATTTTTTTCCTTATCAGGCTGCTGCACAGATGAGCATAAAGAAGTTATTAACAACATGCTGCTTGTATCTCTGTCAGCGTTCAGTTCTAGAGGAAGGACTTGAATTGAATTGAATTGCCACCAATTGAAAAGGTTGTTGTAAATTTTGGGGAAGGAATTCAATGCAAAAGCACTAGAAACTTCACAAAACCCGATTCAGGTTTCTAGAAATTGAATTGTGTGAGAGCGCTGGCTGCAGGCTGTAGGTAAAGGACTCAGGGTTTTACTTGAAGGTTATCCACATGATAACAAATCCCACCAGGACAGCATTTGTCTGCAGTAAAAATTATCATAATGCAGGGGTGGAATACATAAAAAAAAAAATCTGCAGACCTGTTCTGATGTGAGTTACCTGATGCTGGAGGGTGAGTAAGTTTGTTGCTGAGTATTTGTCTGTCTATTAATGGCTGTTTGTCTGCTGGCAAAGGATCTTGTGGATCTTAGTACTATTCTGTGGTGATCCATGAAGTCTCACTTGCACCCAGATGCCCACTGTTCCCATCAAGAGGTCCACTCAGCAGCTAGGATCATACACCCTCCTGTCACTGGCCAAGCAGGTCTTGCCTCTATTTAGAGAGCAGCCAGGCTCCCAGGGGAGGTCTGGATGTGTCCTACCTGCATCAGTTGAGCACAGTGTCTGGAGAAACCCGCAGAAAGGGGGGATGGACGTGCTGTGGTCTGGGGAAGAGGCAGCAGAACGACAGCCTCTGTCTCCAGCCATCCCCCTGCACCTGCCACGACACACCTTGCAGGAGGAGCCCTTTCACAGGCGGTTTGGGGAGTGTTGAGTGCTGTGTTGCGGCCAAACCAGGGCCACCTGTACAGATGGTTTTCCAGGGATGGCTGTAAGCTGAAAGGGGGTAGATTTACACTGGGTATTAGGAAGGAATTCCTGGCTGGGAGGGTGGGCAGGGGCTGGCACAGGTTGGGCAGAGGTTGGGCTGCCCCTGGATCCCTGGGAGTGTCCAAGGGCAGGTTGGAGCAACCTGTGCTGGTGGAAGGTGTCCCTGCCCATGGCATGGGGGTTGGAACGGGTGGTCTCTATGGTCCCTCGCAGCCCAAGCCATTCCATGGTTCTATGACTCTGTGAGTTCCCTCCCTCTGACCGTGCCCTTGCCGCCCATGCCGTGCAGATCCTCGCGGAGCACAAAGCCACCATCCTGCAGAAGTACGCCCGGGGCTGGCTGGCACGCACGCGCTTCCGCAGGGTCAGGAGTGCCACCATCGTCCTGCAGTGCTGCTACCGGCGCAGGAAGGCCAGGCAGCAGCTCAAGGCACTCAAGATCGAGGCCCGCTCAGCTCAGCACCTGAAGAAGCTCAACATTGGCATGGAGAACAAGGTGGTCCAGCTGCAAAGGAAGATCGACGAGCAGGTACGTCCTGAGCTGTGCTGGGGCGAGCGTGGTCCTGATGCGGCTTTGCCTCTATTTTGTTGTCCTTTTATAGGAAGGATTTTATCTTTCCATGCTGTCTGGGAAGGGTGTCATTTTGGTGGCAGCCTTCTGCTGCTGCTGGCCAGGCGTTTGTAAGGGGGGGACATCCATGGAAGTGCAGATCCACTCAGATCTTGGGTCTCTCCCTTGCTGGCTGAAGGGCTTGCCCTGTGAGCTGCAAAAGCTGCAAGGAAATTATCGTGAGAACTGCCCAGAAGGACTCAGAGAAGGAAATAAAAATGGCAGTTTTGGAAGCTGTTACCTGAAAACCCAAGCCAACTCCATGTGAGATCCTGATGTCAAATGGGCTTGGGGCTGGGTTGTTCCACTGCGCTTCCTGCTCCGGGAGCGCTGAGGATGCAGAGTCTCTGCCACAATTGGTTGTGTGAGCTCTGTGTCTTATGAGTCACCTTTCCTAGAAGATAAACAGTAATTTGGGTAAACACTTTGCAGAGTAGTTTGAGCATATTTGTGTTACTCGATGTAACGACTCCTCAGGAGTAAGAGCCATGAAGAGGGGAGGGATGCTGGGATGGAGACACCTGTGTGGGTGACTTGATGGCCTTACTGTGACTCCTTGATCACAGGGAGGTCTTCATCAATTGCTACTCGTTATTAATGAGCTGCAGAATAATGGCTTGATTAAATACTTAGGAGAAGGGTTTTTCCACCTACTAACATGAACGAGTTACTTTGATAAATACCTTCTGTGTTGCTGTACAAGGACTTCAGGGTGAACATAAGAAATGCTGAGTGGAACTTATATATCAACAGGGAACTTCATATCCACTGGCACCCTTAAAACAGACTTTTTACAGGCAGAAGAACATTCTCTCTAAGCCAGGATAACTGCTTACTTGTAGTACCAGTCAGTAGTAATTACAGGTTTTCATTCTGGGATGTTATGGGGGACCCTTATACATCACACATGGTTTCCTTACCACCTTAAATCTCTCCATCCCTGAATGACAGGAGCAGTCCTGAGATGAAGATGATGAGAAGTGACTCTGTGTTGGCTCAGATACTGCAGAGTCAGGACACCCTGGGATTTGCATTTCTGCTGGCAGCCTTCACTGCAGTATTAATTGGCTGCAAAGTGTGCACCACAGCCGAGTCTGACTTTCAGACCCTGGTGTTTAATTTTAAAATGCCTGTTTGCATCCTTGTATTTTGCAAACAGTAGCTTAGGACTGGGAAACCTTAAGCGTAATGTTCGATATGACCCTTTATCTGGAGGGTATTCAGTGGAATTAAATAGGGTGAGTCATTTGAGGTCCAGATATTTGGGCTGCACTCGTGCAGCGAGTGTGAACATCAGTGTTAGGTCTGCTGAGCCACTGGGCTTGGCCCTGGAGGAGCAGCATTAATATTTAGTTTATATTCTTCACCAATTCCTTGCCAATTTGCTGCTAGGGAAAGTGTGTGAACAAAACAGTAAAGAAAAAAAGCCTGAATATTTGGTTAACACTGACTTTCCTGTCATGGATTATGAAAGCAGCAGAAGGGTCTGCTTTAGGGAAGGAGTCATGGAGAGCTTTTATGTAGGCAGAAATAATGGTCTGGAGCTCGTCCTGCTCTCTCAGTCTCTGCACAGACCATTTTGAAGGAGCTTCTTTGATGCTTTCTGTGTAACTTTTGCAAGGAAGAGTTGCTGCTCTGTACTGCACGTGGTAGTCTGTCCAGTGAGCTGATTTTAACCATCCTTCCAGGACTGTCAGGTTGCCCTGGGATGCCTTGGAAGTGCTAATGAGCACCCTTCCAGTGGACTTCCTTTTCAGTGCACTGAATGCTTTTTCTGGCACAGTGAGTTTGCTGCATGGTAGTTTTCCTGAAGGACCTTGGTAATCTCTAAACACAACCTTTGAAAACACCAATTAACTTTCTAAGAAAAAAAATATATATACCAGGTAACCTGTAGAGCTGCAGTTGTATCATTTTCTGAGTAGTGGTGGAAGAAAATGTTTCTGTTTCTGCTATTTTAGCTCATGCATGAGTAGAGATGCAATACTCCATGCGCCCCTGAGGAAGAGAGGATCTTTCTTTGAAAACATTAAAACCTTTTATTGTATGTCAGCCTCAGCTCACATGCTCTGGCATCCGTAACTGGGATGATTTAATTCAGCTTTTGGATCAGATGAGGCAATTTTTTGCACACACAAGAAAGCTTTTAATCTATTTTGCTGCAAAACATCCTCACTGGACCACTTTTTTTTGTTATGTACATTGGACCAATTTCTTCTTTTTATTTCTGGGTTTTTGTTTGTTTGTTTTGCGTTTTGTTGTTTTGGGTTTTTTTTTCAGTTGAACTTCAAAACCAAATGTTGTGCCTGCCTGAAACACTTTTAAGGCTGGTACCTAATTTGGTGTTACATGTTCATGCAGGCAATAATACAAATCACAGTATGGTCTCTATACCATCTCTACAAGCAGTAATATCTCTGAGAGCATTCACTGTGATTAAAACTACTTTGGGTAAGGGTAGGGATGAATTTGTTGCCTCTGCCATCAGTACCAAAATGAAGTCTAGGCTGGGCTGAAACCAGGATTCTCACAGCTCTGCAGGGCTTCATAGTGACTGAAAATAAAGCAAGTTCAAGTTTAACAGGGTCTGTTGAGCAGTCTCTGCTTGCAGTGGGGAGCACCCCAGTGAATGTTCTCTCATGTCTCTGGTAGCTAATAACAAGAATAAACATTCCTGTGCTTTTTTCTGGTATCTGCAAATGGATCTCTTTGGAAATGTATTCAGAACTCTCCTGTGTAGTNACACAGGGAATGGCTTCCCAGTGCCAGAGGGCAGGGCTGGCTGGGATATTGGGAAGGGATTGCTGGCTGGGAGGGTGGGCAGGGGCTGGCACAGGTTGGGCAGAGAAGCTGTGGCTGCCCCTGGATCCCTGGGAGTGTCCAAGGCCAGGTTGGACGGGACTTGGAGCAACCTGGGCTGGTGGAAGGTGTCCCTGCCCATGGCAGGGGGTTGGAACAAGATGAGCTTTAAGGTCCCTTCCAACCCAAACTATTCTAGCATTCTATGAAATGCCTTTGGTCATGCAGAAATTATAATTTCTTAACTGCTGAATTTTGATGTTCATTAATTATTCATTACAAGGCAAAAGAAAAAAATGTTAATATCCCTCATTTACTTGTTTTTCCATTTGAGATGTGTCTTAGTCTTGCTTCAGAGCACTGAGACTGCATTGAGAGGGGGTTCCTTTGGGAGGTTACCTGAAGAGGGGCCAAAAGGATGATCAGAGCAACCTTTGTAAACCTGACTACTTTTTAAGTTTCAAATGGTTCTTTTGCTCTCATGATTGTATTTCTAATGCTAGCACAGCTTACATGGTAGGCTCTTAACGAAGCTCCTGGTCTGTTGTGAGTTAGTTGACATTTCTGGGTCTGGCTAATAATGGTGATGTTTATTAGTCTCAGTGTAGTTCCCATTGACTTTGATTTGAAGCACAAAAATCAAATGAGGCTACTGAATTTTCAAGTCTCAAAGCTCGCGAGGAAATCTTTGCTAAGTGCTTTGAAAGAGAAAACCTGGGCACATAAGAAGATGATTGAGCTGGCACGTGTCTTAAAACTGGAGTTTAGGGAGCTCTTTGTGCCTGAGGTTGCAGTTCTGCATTGTCACCTCAGGTTTCTTCAGGCATGGGAGTCAGGAATAAAAGGGTAAACTGCAAACCAAGTATTACAGACTGAAAAAGAATCGTAAACCAATCACATTGAGCAACATTGTTTGGAAGCTGTAATAGAAGTGTAGTTTTTTGGTTTGGTTGCCAGTTCTACCAAGCACTATTTGCCTTTGAGTGATATCAGTGTAATACCAATTTAACAAATGCTTCTGTAGTCATTGCCAAAATATTATTGCGCTCTCATCACAGTTTAGAAATAGCTTTCAGCTTTATGAGGTTTATTAGGATATGCATGGGAATGTTTGTTATCATGAGCTTGTCACCCACCACACTTGAGGTGTTTGTAGTGCATCAATGCAGTGCCATGCCCTGATGTCACCTATGCTCTTCTTTCCTTCTCTTTGGCTGCAGAACAAGGAATACAAGCTCCTGAACGAGCAGCTCTCCACGCTGACGTCAGCCCACTCCTCCGAGGTTGAAAAGCTGAGGAAGGAGCTGCTGCAGTACCAGCAGAGCCAGCGAGGCGATGGAAACCAGCTTGTCAGCCTGCAGGAGGAGGTGGAGCACCTCCGGCTGGAGCTGGAGAAGGCCCACGGGGAGAGGAAGGTGGTGGAAGACAGCCACATGAAGGAGAAAGACCTGCTGAGAAAGGTAGGTCTGTCTGTCACGTCTCAGGTTGTGCAGGTGGTCTTACTGGTGAAAGCTCACTCTTCACGGGTCCAAAGGGGAGAGGGTTTCCCTCCTTGGGTTAATATTTTTGACGTGTTGCTGAATGCCCCTAGAAATTATCTTTAACCAGCTCATGGGGCAGCAGGGGCAGGTGGACATCCCTGCAGGAGCAGTGACCACCCTGTCCGAGAAGGGCAACCCATCTTGATGCCTTTTCCACTGCTAACCACAAAGAAACTCCCCAAACCCCAACACATCTGGAAATCAGGATGTTTAAAAACCATGGATATTGCAGAATCATTAACATCAGCAAGTCCAGCCATCAACCCAATCCCACCATTGTGTTCACCACTAAACCATGTCTTCAAGTGCCACATCCACATGGTTTTTGGACTCTTCCAGGGATGGTGACTCCACCACTTCCCTGAACAGTCTGTTCCAATGCTTTACAGCCCTTTCAGTGAAAAAATAATTCCCTAATATCCAATATAAACATCCCCTGGCACAGCTGGAAGTTGTTTTCTCTCATCCTGAGCTTCAGGTATATGTCAGAGCTTCATGTACATACAGTGATTCCTCATGGCATGTAGTGCAAATTATTGGAGGTGGCTGTCATAGATGCTGTAAATGTTAGGAAGATGTCCTTCCTCATCCCAGCCTGGGGTGGGACAGGAGGGCTCAGTGTTTGCCATGGCCTTTGTAGTGGTGTTGTAGGTACACACAGACCATGACCTGGGGCACTACTCCAGCACCAGCTAGGCTGGTTGTTAGGAGCCCTTGTAGAGTTTGGAGCTGGGATATACACTAAATATATTTATGGGGGGTTTTTTCCTCCTGCTTTATGCAAGCTCATGGAATATCCTGAGCTGGAAGGGGCCTGCAGGGATAATCAAGTCCAACTCCTGTGCTTTATCTCTTGAGGTCAGCGTGGTCCAACATTGTACAGGGAAGAGTTCTAGTGGGAGGAAGAAACTGCAGAGTGGGGAATTTGCTTTGCAAAGAGTAAAAATGGACCTTTTGCCCAGAATTTCAGTGCTGGTCAGATTAATTCTGAATAATTCTCATAACCTGACGCACTAAGGTGTGGGTTTGGTTTCCTTCTGTGAGTGCTTCTGGTTGCTCAGGTTAAAACTGTGATATTTCTTCTGAACCAGCAGTTGAATTGAATCTTTGATCCGGCTGTTGGAAAGAAGTTAGGGCTTTCTTATTCAATATATTGAAAAGAAAAAGCTGTTCTGTAGCTGTTACTCTGGAACACCACTCTGTGTGTGGTGACCTGAAGGTGAGTCACTTTCAGAAATTAAAAGAAAACCTGGAATTTAGCTCTTATTGGGTTTTATTGTGGTGAAAGAGTGCCCACATGGTGCTCTTCTAGGGCACCTCATGCAGCACCAGCTGCCCTGGCCAACCTTCCCTTGCATCTGAGCCCTCGTATGGTGGATTTGGGTGAGAAGCTGCGGGGACTGAGGTCAGGATAACTTAATCTGAACCCCTAGCACAACTGAAATGCATTTTTGGGTGTACTTCTCAAAAAGCTGAGCACCCTGAGAGCTTGTTGTCTCTTGGCTGGACCAAGAGCTGTCAGGTAATTATCTACTCCACTCTTTGCAAGTGTCTTGCACCCACACAGGGACGCATGAAAACAGTGATTTTCTTTTCTCCACCACCAAATTAGAAGATCCTTTTTGGCACAGGACTCTGTTCATTAGCTGGCTGCAGCACAGGCTTTTAGAGCTGGAAAGGATGTTTTATTTTGAAGGTGGTGCAGCTGGGGTTAAACTGCTTCTCTTTGTTCTTGATTGCAAATCCCCTTCGAGCACTTGGAAGGAAGGTTGGTTTAATCACCAAAGAAATGCTTTTAAAAAGCATGAAAACAAAGTAGAAGCTTTCCCATGTTGTAAAAGAACCTGCAGCAGAGCAAATACTGTGCATTTTACCCTGACAGTAAATGGTTTAATTATAAAACGTTCCTAATGAGCAGTGCAGGCTCCTATTTCTGGCATTAATTTTCCTTTGCTCCTTTTGGTTCCCTGTCAGCGGGGAGATGGAGAAGACCTGTTTCCTTCCTGAAAACATTAATTTAGCCAAAACACTCCTCAAGAAATAAGAGATTTTTGTTGAGTAATTCTAACAAATACCAGAAGCTGGGGAGTGTCTTGAAGCTGAACTCAGCTGGCAGGCACTTTTCACCTTCAGTGCCAGGACTGCACCATGGCCATGGTTGCAGTGGGACAGATTCAGTGTGGAAACGATTCCCAGAGTCATCTCACCTCCAAGTGATACTGAGATGAGCCTTAATTTTGTAAGTGGAGCTAGTTCTGAAGCTCAAGTTCTGCAAATCCCTATCAGTTCTGATTTTGTTACTTTAAAAAAGTCCTTTAATCTCTTCCTCATAGCTATTCTCTCTGAGTCCTTAATTTCAGAATAGCTCTTATTATTTAATTTTGTGATAAAGTTTAAAACATCATATCTGGGTAAGTACCAACAGCTCTTTGTAGGGTTTTTGGTAGCATCTAATCTCCTCACTTGGTGAGCTAGGATAATTCAAAACCTGGTGAGGAATTTTATTAGGAAAATGCTGAATGTCATCATCCTTTCCTCACAAGATTAAGGGAGACAAGAGGCAGGTCTCATGAGGAGGTTGTTCCAGTGTAACACTTACATAAGGGCTGAAGCCATCACAACTGCTCCCTTCTCAGCACCTTCCACAGAAATCCTTCAAAGGAGGTGCTGTTGCTTTGAAGCACCTTCAAAGGTCTGTTTCCTGTAGAAAGATGAGCAGGAGGTACAAAAGGTGCCAGTGTAGGTACCAGAGATGGAGTTTATGCTGCTTAGCTGTTGTGTAACCTTCTCCCCTTGCCCCTACCTGTGTGTAATGCACTCTTCTCATTCTCAGTGGGCTTGGTTAAACACAGAGTTTGAACTCTGAGCTTTTTATGTGAAACAGGAGTTCAGTAAACAAGTTTAATGGATTAGGATCGCATCGTAAAAATACCTGTACCCAATCCAGATTAGAGATTTTAAAACCTGGGAGTAGTTGTTGTAGATTCTACCCAGTCTTTCAGTTCTACATATCCCTCCATCATTGTTGAAAATACTCCAAATTTTTGTCTAGTTTTGTTTTCTAACCATCATAAATTTTTCTGGACAGAGGGTTTCTTATCAGCACCGATTAAAGAACTCTAGTAAAATATTCTTATTGCCTTTAGTCTTTTCCCTGATGGGATAAATTACTCAAACTCCTTGCTGTCCCCAGATTTTCATTGATTCCTATCACTCCTGTAGCTCTTTCCCATTTTTTTAAGAATTCTTTCTACCTTGAAGACACTCGTGCTGATCTAATAGCAGATGTGACATATGGGCGAAGATGTGTAGTTGGTTTTGGTGGAGAATATTAAAATCTTGGCTCATTTCAGAACATTTAAAATAACAGTAGCTCTCCATGCTTAAATTGTGGGTTTTTTTCACTTTCTAGTTGCATCTCCAGGCTCCAACTTTCATATATAGGGAGGGGCAGGAGGTAATAGTGTCACGCAAGAAGGAGTAAACAAACAGGGAGAGTGAGGGGTGGTGATGTTTTCCAGTTTGTGCACGAAATATGAGTGATTCAGTCATGACTTACAATAAAATGTTCACTGTGCTTTTATCCTCACCATTAGTATGTATCTGGCATATGCAGTATTTGATAAAATACCTTAATTTGAGCATGCTTGTGTGGAAGACTGAAATCAGTGCTAGGCGTGCATGCCAGCTGGGCTGCCTATAAATTTAATCTAACAGTGACAGCAAAATTATTACTCTTGGGCATTGAAAACTATTATTATGGTGTTTTCGGTGTTGTTTGTTGCTGGCATCTTGAGATTCTTCTGCCGTGTGTAGCTGTTTCCTTAGGGGTGGCTATGGGATGTGAAGGAGCAGGCTTAGGGAAGTGACATTATGCTGGGATGATGTGTGTTCTCCTACCTGACAGCAGCAGAATCGTCCTGCTTGGCTGTAGCAGCGTATTTCACCTGGTAATATGATGGCCTAGTGTTTTGAGATGATGCTGTTGAATGCATCAGAATTCCTGAGGATGAGCAGTAGTATGGGATCAGTTGCTGTCAGCATCAGACAAGGCTTGGAGTTGTGGCAATGCAAAATAGCACTTTGTAGGGTTTGGTTTATGTTCCCATTAATTTTTACGAGGCAATTGTTGGTTTTAATTGCTAGATATGCTCCTGTTGTATTGCCAAAGGCCCTGGTACATGCCATGCCTCACTGTACTAGTGGTTCTGCAGCTGCGGGAAGCATTAAAGTGACTAATCACACTAAATGAATTGGGTATAATAAAGTTAAAGGAGCCAGGACTATTTACTCAGCTCACATTCACTGTGTCCATCCCAGCTCCTTAAGTGCTACATTGCTGGAAGCAATCACAGGTTTATTTTCCCAACAGCACTCAGTGCTGTGACTTGAAGCAAACCACGAAGCCCACTGAGATGTAAAAACAAACCTCAGATTTGATGACCTGATCACTTGCAAGAGTTTCACTCCTGCAGATCACAGCCACCAAGTCCAGCTGTCCAGTGTTTTGTGAGATTCTGCTGGAAACATTAATTTAAGGCAAGAATTCACTGAGGAAAGGGAAAGTTAGTCCCTGTGGCAGCAGCACAGCTCTCCTGCGCTCCTGCTCCTGGTGTACAAAGGGTAGCTGGCAAATCACAAGGGGGTAGGTCTCTCAAACAGCAAAGAGAGCCCGAACAAAGCTCCCTGTCTCCCGCCAGGTGAAATGCAATCCCTCTGCAGAGGCTCTGACCTGCAGCAGGCAGTAATTCTTTGCCTTGCTCCTTAGCGTATCTCTGACTTGGAAGAAGAAAACGCACTCCTGAAACAGGAAAAAGAGGAGCTTAACAGCAGGATTCTCTGTCAGTCTGAAGGTAAGGAGAAATGCCTATAGCATCATGATGCCTCTGCTGAGCAAGCAGTTTAAATCTCCCCTGAATCCTGTTTTTCCCGTGTGTTTCTCCTGCCGTGTTCATCTTCCTGTGACCCTTTCCTGGTGGTTCTTGTCACTGTTTTGTTGTGCAGGTAGTTCTGCTCATGCTGCCCTGCTGGGGGATGGTAAGCCAGAGGCCAGTTTAATTGGTGAAATGCAGAAAAAAAGTACCTGAAAGGGCTGTTTCGTTCAGTTATGTCGCAGCATTTCCTGCAGGTGATATGGGAGGCTGGTGGGGTGGGGAATAAAAGCATCCCAAGGATGATGAATAACAGATCGAAGGAATAACACAGGTTACATTATTGAGCTCTGACAAAGGATTTCTCTAGTGTGACATGAGTCTCTGAGTGTTTTTGAGAAGCAGAGGCTTAGATGGCAAACATACAAAGGGGGAAGCAATCTGGCAAAATCCCATGTCACAAAGGAAACTGCGTGTACTGAGCTTTTCTATTTTTTGTTATCCTTTTCAGCTTTGATTTTTATAGTGGGACTTAGAAAGAGCATCATGCTGTGGATGTATTTATCACTGCTCTGTGGTACTTAAAAAGGACCTTTTGCCCTCAGCCTGATGCAAAATAAAGGAATGAAAGTAAAATGTTAAGAAGAAGCTTGTTGCAAATACTTATTCTTCTCTTACGGGATGTTTCTGGAGCATCTGAGATGAGAGAAAGCCAGTGCAGGGTTTTTTTGTTGTTCTCCCATTTTAAAGGACACATGGGCTGCATTTGCCTGGTTGCTCAGGAAGAATAGGGACCAGATTTGCTTCCAAAAGGGAGTGTCTAACGAGGAAATGAATTTATTTGGATATAAAATACTTTGAACCCCTGAAGTCGTACCATGGTAAATGGTTGATGACATGAGAACAAGCTGCTGCAGTTGATTTGCTCCTGTGCCAAATCTGGTGGTGGGAAGCAGGCAGGGAAGCTTTTGAGTACAGCAAGCACCACTTTTTCAACATGAATACGTTTCCATTCTCGGCTGGTCTTTTCTTAAGTGGGTTTGTGGCTGGCCCATGGGAGCTGGAGCTGGCCCAATTGAGTTAAGCTTAACAGATCTGATGGTTTGTACATGCTGGGGATTTTTCTTTAATTCAGGTGGCAGAGCACTGTGCTCTCCAAGCAGAAGAACTCAAGCTGTTCCGAATGTCCCGGAGACAGCTCTAGATTATAATAGTACCTAAATATTAAAGAATGCTTACATGTATTCTAAATGCTCCTGGCAGGGAGTATTTTGTTCATTAGTCATTCTTGTGGCACATATTTACCAGAAACTCATTTCCGAGATACAGTTCATAATTTCTTTTCTTTTTCTTCTTTTTTTTTTCCTTCTTATTTTAAAGATGAATTTGCACAGAACACAGTTGAGGAAAATATCCAGATGAAGAAAGAGCTGGAAGAAGAGAGATCTCGTTATCAGAACCTGGTAAAAGAGTATTCAAGTCTGGAACAGAGATATGACAACTTGAGGGATGAAATGACTATTATAAAGGTAATGAAAGTGGAATTATCCCTATTCTCATGTGTCCTGGACCTGATGTTGGTGGATAATATGACTCACTCGTGCCCAAAACACTTAATAGAACTGACATTATTGTGTAGTTGTTGCTTGATATTTCTAAAATTGCATTTCTAACAAACCATCTGTGTGCCTTGAAAAGGGAGCGTGGTCTTTCACGCTTCTCTGTGAACTACTTAGAAATCTCTGTCTGTCCCAGGAAAAGCTGGACTGTGCTTCTTGTTCTAGTTTTGCTTTTTTATTGATGATGTTCATGTGTCGGTGTTGGGTTAAAAAGAAACCAACAAACTCCAACAACGCGACTGCAGAATTTTAAAAGCCAGTGTTTTTTTGGTTCAGCTTTGCTAGAGTGTTAGAAAAACCACTGGAAATTAGGTAATAGAGTGCTGCTGGATTTGGTAGAAGGTGGAGCGTTTGAAGGGGGTTCCAGAGGGTGCTGTCAGCAACACAATCATGAGCTCAGATTTGTATGTTCTCATTAGGCAGGCATCTGGCATCATGAAGAGCCTTTAATTCATATAGAATTTTTAAACTGAGCTTCTCTATTATTTTATTCTGCATCATTTTAAGGCATTCCTTTATGTTAATATGAATTTTATGGTTATAAAGTTATGAAAGCTAGAAAATGGAATTCTTTATAAGGTGACAGTCAAGCCTTTTGTAAAGGTAACCTTAATATATAGTCAAATATTTGCTCTTAAGAAATAACACTTTGTGAGAAGTCTTTAAACACTGAATGCTTTATGTATCTGCATCACTTCTTGGCAGCAGGCACCGGGGCACAGAAGAAACCCATCCAACCAGAGCAGCTTGGAGTCTGATTCCAATAACCCATCCATATGCACCTCTGAGATAGGAGACACTGAGGATGTGATTCAGCAGGTGGAGGTACAGGAAATGGGGCATGGGAGGAGAGCCCTGCTCTGCAGGTGTGGTAGATTTGGGTTTGGAGCACAAAGGTTGGGCAAGAAGGTGTGCCAGGTAAAACTGACTGCATGCTAAAGAAATACAGCATTAATTGTGTGAGAGGAGTTGCAGGGTTGTGGTGCTGTGGCTCATGCTTACTTGTTTGCAGCATCAGGCTTAAATAGGGCTCTAAAAAATAATAAAGTGTTGTTCTTTGGGCCGTACGAGCTTGAAGACTGATGAAAATTCATCAAAGCAGTTATACCCAGCACTGATGGCAGTGGCTGTATCATGATCCTTCTCTGCTAGGATACCAGAATTCATTACCCTCTTGCCCTGAGCATTTTCATTCCCATGCATCATCACGGATGCTTTGCTGGCCAGCACAGCCCCTGTAATCAAATCAACAGTCTCTTAATGTGCAAAAGAGCAGCATAAATTATTCTCTGGCTATCAATAATCCTGTGGGAAAGAGAAACATGTTTTTTACTTACATTTGCTAAAATAGGCTGCTTTTTAAACTCCACTTTTGTGACTCAAGAGTACGTGTAGATGGTGAATGTTCCTGGGATGTGTCACCTCACTGGCAGGACTGTATTTTGTGTCCCACATACATACCATGCTTGTGGAAGCCCCCCCTGCCCTTTGCTGGCTGCTGTGTTATGTTTAGTATTTCTGAGCTGCTCTGAGAGCGTTTTCTGAAGTCACAATAATCAGTGTTGGCCATGCTCTCATATATAATATTCCAGGTGAAGCCAGTTAAGAAACACAACAAATAGTAAATACTTGGCTAGAAGGGCATTTTTGATGTTCTTAGCTGCAGCCCAAGTCAGACCATTTATCTGTTGGGCTGTTAAGCATACAGTGATTTATTAAAAAGACTCAACTGTTTTACTGACATTAAAAATAGGTGCTTAAAATGTAGATTTGGTTTTTGAAAGTACATGTCTTACTTGAGATCCTCCTGCTACTGTCTGTGGCTGGGGTCAGTGCTGATGTACAGTCAGGACATACCTGGCACTGTCTGTGGTTATAAAACGTGACACTGAGGTCTTCTCTTTTTTTCCTCTCTCCTGTTCTTCCCCAGGAGATTGGGATGGAAAAAGCAGCAATGGACATGACCCTCTTCCTAAAGCTACAGAAGCGAGTGAGGGAGCTCGAGCTGGAGAGGAAGAAGCTGCAAGCACAGCTGGAGAAAAAGGAACAAGAGAGCAAGAAATCCCAGGTAAGAGGTGGCTTTTCATTGACACTAATATTTCGTATTGGTAACTGGCTTTGCTTGATTGCCTGAAGGACACATGATGTAGGACTTGAGGTTTGAGAGTGACAAGTTCAAAATAAGAGGCAACAAATCCATCTGGGAAATGGAGATAAACTTTTTGTGTCAGCTAAGGACAATTGGACAGGAGAATTGGTTTATTTATTTATTTAAACAACTGATTATAACATATTTAGGACATTATCTCAAGTATCTTGAAGGCAGTGAAATGTAGATTCAATTTTGGCACATTTTATTCTGCCAGCACTGATCCTGTTTCCTTCTCTTTTGAGAAGTTTGAAGTGTGGGCTGAGTTCTGAGTTAGTGAAGGTCAGGACGTGGAAGGGGAATGGGAGGGATCTGCAGAGGGATCTGGACCAGGTGAATTGATGGGTTGAGACCAAAGGGCTGAGGGACAACAAGGCCAAGTTGTCCTGCCCTTGGGTCACACCAAGCCCCTGGAACACTCCAGGCTGGGCCAGAGGGGCTGGAAAACTGGGAAGGGCCCTGGAGGTGCTGGTGAGAACAGCTGGACATGAGCTGGACATGAGCCAGTGCTGGGAGAACAGTTGGGCTCGGTGGTCTCTGAGGTCTTCTCCAAACTGTACAATTCCATCATTTTATGTTTGGGAGCATTGCAGATGGATGTGATGCTGCAGGCAGATGGACACANTATTTATATTATATATAATATAAATACTAATATATATTAATATATTTTAAAAATCAACATTATTGACAGCTTGGTAACTTAATGGACAGGAGTCCATCCAGGCTTTCAGTGAGTCTGAAAATACAGCTCTCTGTGTTCTGGTGAGCTGACTTCTGGGATGGGGGGCTTTTAATAGCAGGTCTCTTGTATACATTTTCCCTGCCATCTGTAACCAAGGCTTTGTGGCTCGTCGGAGTCCCCAGAGGGGGTGATGTGAGCCACAAAACANAGGAACAAGAGAGCAAGAAATCCCAGGTAAGAGGTGGCTTTTCATTGACACTAATATTTCGTATTGGTAACTGGCTTTGCTTGATTGCCTGAAGGACACATGATGTAGGACTTGAGGTTTGAGAGTGACAAGTTCAAAATAAGAGGCAACAAATCCATCTGGGAAATGGAGATAAACTTTTTGTGTCAGCTAAGGACAATTGGACAGGAGAATTGGTTTATTTATTTATTTAAACAACTGATTATAACATATTTAGGACATTATCTCAAGTATCTTGAAGGCAGTGAAATGTAGATTCAATTTTGGCACATTTTATTCTGCCAGCACTGATCCTGTTTCCTTCTCTTTTGAGAAGTTTGAAGTGTGGGCTGAGTTCTGAGTTAGTGAAGGTCAGGACGTGGAAGGGGAATGGGAGGGATCTGCAGAGGGATCTGGACCAGGTGAATTGATGGGTTGAGACCAAAGGGCTGAGGGACAACAAGGCCAAGTTGTCCTGCCCTTGGGTCACACCAAGCCCCTGGAACACTCCAGGCTGGGCCAGAGGGGCTGGAAAACTGGGAAGGGCCCTGGAGGTGCTGGTGAGAACAGCTGGACATGAGCTGGACATGAGCCAGTGCTGGGAGAACAGTTGGGCTCGGTGGTCTCTGAGGTCTTCTCCAAACTGTACAATTCCATCATTTTATGTTTGGGAGCATTGCAGATGGATGTGATGCTGCAGGCAGATGGACACAGATGGCAGCTTTTGATCAAGCCTAGAGGCATGTCAGTGCTCAGGAGTCATGAGGGCAAAGAACCTGGGACCCCACATCTCCAACAACCTCCCTTTTGGCTGATTTTGGTTTTTCAAGGATGTATTTGCTGCCCTGGCTCCCCTGCCACCCAGCAGTGTGTGAGCTGAAAAGCACTTCACACACATGTCAGTCAGGCTGGTGTCATCATTTTGGTATTGTTACCATCTATGTGCTTTGATTGGTTTTTCTTCCCCAGTAATGATCATACAGGAATATAGCTTAAAAAAAATCAGAAATAAAAAGAGTTCTGTGAGAAGAATGGGCTCTTCATTTCTATTGCAAGGCAGGGATATTCCTTTGCTGTATTCTTTCTTTCTCTTGAAAAGAAAATCTTCATACAGTTGGAGTTGTTTGCTTGAAAGCTATTAAAAATATGTATTAAATAGTAATATTTACTTACATATTATACCATATGATACATAATTATATGCAANAGCAGTGCTGTGTGCATGGTGTTGTGAAGCATGTTGTGAAGCAGTGAAGATGCTCTTTTACAAATTGCTGAGCAAATGCCATCACCCTTGGTTTCGTATTTGAAATTTCTGGGGCTTCTGTTGCTTCATTTGGGAATTATTTTCTTTATTACTCTCTAGTGTGAGATCAGTGTAATTTTGGACAAATGCAATGAGAGACTCAACAAAATCATCAACAGTAATTATTTACTTGCTTCACTGGATATTCTTATTGATCACCTCTAGCAATTTGCAGGAAACACATAAAATAGGAGACCTCCCCAGTCTCTGCTTGCTGCAGAGGTGGATTAA
Organism: Sclerurus mexicanus; assembly: GCA_013396755.1. Classification (NCBI taxonomy): domain Eukaryota; kingdom Metazoa; phylum Chordata; class Aves; order Passeriformes; family Furnariidae; genus Sclerurus; species Sclerurus mexicanus. The sequence goes on along the minus strand of VWZF01002251.1, from coordinate 103,158 downwards.
AAACCTGGTTTCCAACTGCTGTGTTGAAGATTGTTCCCTTAATGACTGTCATTGTTTGAAGGCTGCAGCAAGCCACAGTTGTCAAGATATTAATGAGAGATGAAACCATTTTCTCCTGAAGTGTCCTTTGCCCCACTATGTGTTCCCAGGGTGCTGTCTAATGGCAATTAATAACATTATTATGGTTGAGCTGGCCAGACGTGCCCAGCCATCCTGTGCTGTGTACCAGTTCCTCTGGCTGCTTTTAGATATAAAATCTATCTCTTTAATCCATGCAGGTTATTGAAACAAAGACTGTGACTTCAGAACATGAAGATTTTGCATACAACAGCCTGAAGGTGAGTGAGAGGCTCCCACTTAGTGCTGTAACCTGTTCCCTGGCTCCAGCAGCCCAAACAATTGGTATGAACATGACAATAACCCCAACCCTCCTGTAACTGGCTCTGTTAGAGGGGGGAGTTGTAAATCTGTAGCTCTCTATCCTCTCTGGGGTCTGAGATGGACTCACAGATGTTTGCCTCTGGGGCAACATCTGTTCTGCACTGGTCTGCCTATTTCTGAGTCATCCACAGAGGTAGAAAGCTCACTATGGTGAAGGGTGCTTCTTGCACTGTGTGTATTCCAACTGGGGCTTTATTGTGTTCCCTCTGATGGGACACTGCAGGTCTCAGCAGTTGGTGTAAATCTCACAGCTGAAGCCCAGAGTGCTTCTTGTTCCAGGCTTCAGCTCTGCCTCTTACTCCCTTTCCCACGGTGCCACTCAGGTAAAAACCAAGTAAATCCGTGGTGTGAATTGCAGTAATAGCCTTGATCTCCCAGCAGAGGTGCTGGTTGACCACAGTCATCCTGTGTCTTCCTGGCTATTGCCCTACACTAGAACTGGTCTTGTCCTCAAGCTCTAAATCCTTACACTTCTGTCTCCCATAATTTTCTGCCTGCAACACACAGAGCAACTGAAACCTGCTAGGCTCCTATTGCAGCTTCTGTGGGTTCTGTCCTCCTGCCCTAACCGTACCCAAATACCTCTAGTTTTGACTTTTAGGCCAATTCTTATGTCCTGATTATCCTCAGGAAACCAGTTTCTAGGATAGAGTTTGTAAGGGACTTTTTTTTTATTATTTTATTGGTTTTTTTCAGTGCAGACCTACCTTTCAGAGGCTCCTTCTCTCCCTGTCCCCATAACAAATACTGTAATACAACTGAGAAGTCCAGAGGGACATATGTTACCCAGAATAACAGAATACAAACCATCTGTCAGTAGTAATACCAGTTTTTGCTTCTGTATCATCTCCTCTGAAGGATGCAAAAAAAGCGGATGTTGGAGATGAAAAGGATGGATGTCCAACCCTCACTAAGCACAAACCTTTAGCAGTAGCTTTTTCTGGCACTTAGTCCATCCAGTTTTTGTTTTCTGAGCACAATATTTGTGTTGCACTGGCTGGATGTGCTTTTTGTGGCAGAGGGAAGCCCCACTGAGTTTCATTAGTGCCTCTGCACAGCCCCTTGGAGAAGAAGGATGGCACCTTCTTAAGTGGCTGCTGGGGAGTTCTGACTTCTCTGTGAGTTCACAAACTGTGTTTTCTTCAGGCTTTAACCCAGGAAGTTCAGAGTGGAAATAGTAATTTTGGGTTTTCCTACTTTCTACATTTCTAACATACATAGTCCTACATATCTAAGAAACCTTAAAAACTCTATGTTAATACCATTTCATAAGACCAGATAGCCTTTGTTGCTAAAAATGACGGGTTCTTTAGCCTAAAGCAGGTGGAAAATAAACCTGCAGTGATTTTGCATTCCCTATAGGAATGTTTCACTGAGAAACCACTGAAAAAGAAAGACAAACACACCTCACCAGTGTTTCCCCCACAGCTGAATAGAGGACACTGCCTGAAGCCTCCATCTGCAATGACAGAGGGACTTACTGCTGATTTTCAGGGCTGCTTTTCCCTCCTTCCCCCCAACAGCTGCTTCAGTGGCTTTGACAAAGCTCTCCATCTCTTTTTTCTATTTCTCCTGCTAATTTGTATCTCAAAAACTTACACTATCTCAGGCTCCTGTAAGAGTCTTCTGTAAATAGATTTATCTTTCCTTTCTGCCAACTTTAAAAGACTTTATCTTGGGGAACTAGGCTGAGGTGCATAAAAGCTTAAACACATCTTTCTGTGGATGCCCTTGAATGGTCCATGAGACATCAGCTAAGGAGAAGGAAGGGATGTTGGCTGGGATGTTCCACTGGTGCTCCATCTCTTGGAAGCTGAAACTCCTTAGGCAGTTTAGAAAAGTTTCAGGTTTTAGAAAGGTGACTGAAGTGTTTCTTCAGAAACCAGTATATATCCCTGAATTGCAGGTAAATACGAAGTTACAAAGATGCCCCGAGGGCACATCTGGAGCCCCTCTGCTCTGGAGCCAGGCTGGGAGAGCTGGGGGGTCACCTGGAGAAGAGAAGGCTCCAGGGACACCTGAGAGCCCCTTTTGGGGCCTGAAGGGGCTCCAGGAGAGCTGGAGAGGGACTGGGGACAAGGCACGGAGGGACAGGACACAGGGAATGGCTTCCCAGTGCCAGAGGGCAGGGCTGGCTGGGATATTGGGAAGGGATTGCTGGCTGGGAGGGTGGGCAGGGGCTGGCACAGGTTGGGCAGAGAAGCTGTGGCTGCCCCTGGATCCCTGGGAGTGTCCAAGGACAGGTTGGACGGGGCTTGGAGCAACCTGGGCTGGTGGAAGGTGTCCCTGCCCATGGCAGGGGGTGGGACTGGATGGGCTTGAAGGTCCCTTCCAACCTGAAGTATTCTGTTTTTCCAAGACTCTATAGTTTTGGGTCCCATTTAGGGTATTTTTGACACTCACTCTCCCTTGAGCAGGAAATTACAAGGTGTGAGTGTTACTGCATGGCCGTGTGGGCTTATTTTTTTGCATTCAGCACATATCTACTGTCTTCCAGCTCTGTATCTTGGTGTAATTATCCTGTACTGTCATGACACCCATGATGACAGGGATTTGGTTTTGGGAGTAGCATCAGGCAGGGAGCCTGTTCTTGGTGCAAATTTTGATGGAGGGAAGTTAGTGAGTCTCATTTGGATAAAGGGTGGGCTGTTTCCTTTAGTAGCACTGCAAAGACATGTGAGAAACTTGAGCTGAAACTGATACATTCACAGCAGGCAGAAATTATTTGTCCTTTGTAATGGATAAATAGATTTTTCAGTAGATGCTGTCCCAAAATATTCCTAGCCAGGTGTTTGGTTAATCACATTCAGGACGGCAAAACAGGGAGACACGTCCCTGAGTAATGCCTGCACAAGAAAGTTCCTCAATGAAAAATGTATTTTCCAGCCTGTTTTTTCAAGATGGGAAAGTGGAAGTGGGAATGAAGCCACCAAGGAGCCCTTGCCCTGACTCTGTTTCTGAGCCACCTGGTCTAGTGGAAAGTGTCCCTGCCAATGGCAGGGGAGTTGGACTAAGGAGCTTTAAAGGTTCTTTCCAACCCAAACCATCCTAGATTCCTAGCAGGAGCACAAGGCATAACTGGATTTCTCACTCACTGCATAGCTGGGATGTTTGTTTGATCCCTTAAACTTGGAAGCTCATCATAAAATGAGCTTCTAGAGGATTTTATTTTCTTTTCCTCTGGAGTACCAGAAATAGAAGAGAGGGCAAATTCCTGGCATGGCAGTGCTAACCTCTGACTTAGTCAGGCTCACACTTCACCCAGCACTGCTATGTAAGCACCTTTCCTAAAGAATGGAGCTATTTCCATCACTGTTAGTGCTTGGGTATCCCTTTCACACCAAACCTGTGGGGACAAATGTGAGTTCAAGTTCAGGACTGTAATTTGTCAAATAAATCAGTGTGACTGGACTATGCTGAAGAGAGACCACTTCTTACAGTGCCAGTAGAAATCTCCCCATTCAGAGCATTTTATTTTAGCTTCTCTACTGACATGGCTATGTCAGTATGCTGGTGCAAAAAGGGTGTATGGGCTGAGGACAGTAGGTGTTTTAACATTGCTCCATGAAGTCCACAAAGAAAGGAGTAGGGAATGAATTTAAATGTGAACTCTGAAGGGATTCAAGGCATGGGCTTTTGGAGCAGGGTTGTTGATTATTGCTTTCTTTCCTGGTCTTCCTGGCTTTGTTTCTAACCAGAGCTGAACTTGATATAACCAGTCCTTGGAGTCAGCAGTGTGGCTGACCCATTAAAAAAAAACAAAACAGGAGGAGAAAGGGATAGAAAGGAAAAGAAGGAAGGTGAAGAGGAAGGAAAGCAGGGGTCTTAACCAGAAAATAACAAGTCACAGGAGATCCATTTGTGTAGAAAAGCAGATAATTGCTTTCATCTTACCCTTCACCTGTCTCTGAGCATGATCAGTGAAGAGTGAATGATCAGTAAAAGAGTGAAGATGATGCTTTAGCCACATAGCAGGAAGAGTTAAACCCAGTTTGGTATCAATTCCCATCACGTTCACGACTCCTGCTTTAAAAACCAGTACAGAAAAGCCCATGTCTCATACACCCCTCTGCTGAGCTGTGGTTAATGTGGAGGAATTGCTGGATCTCACACATTTCTTATCCAATTTTTTTTTAATGACAGATGGTATAAAGTACCTGAATATGCTCCATTACTGATGTTGTTTGTTCAGCTTGGACCATGCTGTCCAGATGCCATATCAGCTATTCTGTTCACACCTCTGCTGTGATAAGCCTTGCTATTTATAATTTGTAAGGATTTCTAATTACAACACCCGTTTCCTATGGAAACGAGGTTTACACAGCTGTGATAGATACACACTGTGTAAATTGTATAAATTGCTGCCATCCCCCCCAGCCATTTTTGGATTAATTAGCTCACCCCAACCCAAGATGATAATGAAGCAGATATCCCAGGGATAGGAGGGACTGTGGAAGAAAGCTGTGGAAAGGCTCAGAAGATGGCAGGGAAAGGGAAGCACCTGGGTCTCAGTGGGGACAGATGTTGTAGACAATGTATGCTGTTGTAGGGGATCCACATGGATGGGAGTTAGTTCCTAGGAAAGAGCTGATCCCAAATCACCGACACTTTGTCGGTTCACTAGCAGATGTCTTGGTTTGTGCTATGCTGGATAAGGGTCCTGTTGGGTTTTGGCGTTGTCTGGGTGCGTGGGGACAGGAGGGAGCAGTCCTGGGTGCCACCATGCAGCAGCAGGGGATGGAGGATCAGTGCAAAGAGCAGGTGGGCTGTTGGAGCCTGGCTGTGAGCAGGAATCAAAAGGCTGGCCCCCACCCTGTCTCTGACCTGTAGCAAAGACTGATGGATTTAAACTGAAAGAGGGTAGATTTAGATTGGGTATTGGGAAGGAATTGCTGGCTGGGAGGGTGGGCAGGGGCTGGCACAGGTTGGGCAGAGAAGCTGTGGCTGCCCCTGGATCCCTGGCAGTGTCCAAGGCCAGGTTGGACGGGGCTTGGAGCAACCTGGGCTGGTGGGAGGTGTCCCTGCCCATGGCAGGGGGTTGGAACAAGATGAGCTTTAAGGTCCTTTTCAACCCAAGCCATACCATGATTCTGTGTCTGCACTGTCTGCAGGAGCCCAGCTACTCTTGACTCAGCTGGGATGCTCGAGGTGAGTTTTGGGTGCTGGCAAAGAGCAGCCGAATGTTGTGTTGCCACTTGCAAACAAACTTCAGTGGCGACATGCTAAAATGAAGGCTGTCTTAGCTGCCAGATTTTTATTCTTATGTCTTCTACTGTCATGCAAAAGCAAATGAGCCCTTCAGCTGTCTCAGCAAACACATTGTTATTCAGGGGAAGCAGTCAGAGTAAAACTTGTACAGTATTGCCCCTGCCTGTCAAACGTCAGCATTTGATGAGATGTCAGGGCGAGAAGATCCTCCAGCTGTAAACACTGCAGCAGGGTGAGGGAATTACAAAATGTATGAGAAAGGAAGCTGTAGTGGGAATTCATAGACCCGTGGCTTCCCTAATGGGATGCCTGCCATGATGATGGGCCATGTAAATCAGCACCTTCCAGCTTACCTAATGAATTTGAAAGATGAGCTGAAGCCTGTGGGGTTGGTGGTCTTTTCTTGATTGAGAAGAAAAAGAAGTGGACAAGAAAAGAACATGTTTAGCTTCTTTAACAGCTTGCTTTTGTGTTTAAAAATAGTGTTAAACAAATAAAAAAATTTCCTGCGTCCTCTGTTAGTGTTGTTATTGAACAGCAACAGTCTGCTGATCAAAGCAAAAGCCTTTTCTGAACCACACGTGGCTGGACTGGCAGCAAAATCCAGATCCTGTTTCTAATTGATCACTCAGCCATAGTCATCACTAACAGAGTCACCTGAGATGCGTCTCAGAAAAGGATGAGGCACTGCAAGACAGCTTGTCCAAACTGGTTAATGGCTTAATATTTTCCAGAGGCAAGAGCTGGAGTCGGAGAACAAGAAGCTGAAAAATGAACTTAACGAGCTGAGGAAGGCTATTGCAGATCGAGCAACTCAGAACAACTCATCCAATGATGTCCAGGACAGCTATAATCTCTTACTGAACCATCTGAAAGCAGCCAATGAGGAGCTGGAAGTGCGGAAGGAAGAGGTGCTCATCCTGAGGTCACAAGTCATGAAGGCAGCCCAGCAAAAAGAGACTGGGAAAAACATGGTAAAGGGGAGGGTAATGGGTTTTCTTTTCTTTTTTCCCTTCTCTTGGTGGAAATTCCATGGCTGCCTTAGCGATCCTGTTTCTGCTGTGGCAGGCTCTGGGTGCAGGATGGCCCGGGCAGGTTATAGGGGGCTGTACAGGGATATAAGAGGTTCTGCATGTGGATGAAATGCAGTCCATGACATTTCAGACAGCCCAGGATTGTATGTCCCATGGTGCTGCTGTAAGGTGCTTAACCCTGTACCTGATGAGGTCTAGCAAGCCCACACCAAAGAACAACTTCTCCAGTCCTGTACCCAGGTGTGGGGAGTCGGAGATGTTCCTGGTGATGCTTCATGAAAATGCTCTTATTCTGCAGGAAAGTGGCATGGGGGGGGAAAAAACTGCTGGAGCAGATTCTGCTCACTTGAGGCTGGTGCAGCTGGAATGTGTTTTGACTGGCATGTAGACAAGAAGAGAGCCTGTCTCTCAAGTGGTGTTTTTCTTTTAGAGCCCATTCCAATGGAAGAATACATTTTCTGAAAACTCTTAACTTGGGTTTTTTTTTTATTCACTGTCTCACCATTCCTCAAGGTTTTGGTATGTTTTGTATTTCAGAGCAAGCACCCTACTTATCCTTCTCTCAAGCTCACTGCACCACTTCCACCTCTTACCTCTCCTGCTATCTGTTTGCATGTTGTGTGAATTCATAGAAACTCTCTATCTGATGGATGCCCTGAGGATGCTCTTACTAGAAGCTTTTGATGGCTCTCAGTGGAATAGTTGGGAGCCATTTGGTATCAGGAGCTTTTAGGTACAGGAAGAGGTGTGCAGGGTGTCATGCTGCTGTCTCGCGTGTTGAATTTAGGAGAGCACCCCCGCCAATGCCAGCTGGCCCAACAGCGACAAGCACGTGGACCAGGAGGATGCGATTGAAGCCTACCAGGGGATGTGTGAGACCAACCGGTAAGTGTGGCCCCAATTTGTCCCGCAGCAGGAGGGGCTCACCAAAGTGACAGGGTTGGAATCCAGACCGGCGTGTGAGGGGTGGGATCCAGACCAAGATCAACAACATGTTAAGGGGGTACCAGATTTTGGATTGTGTTACGAGCCAAGGGCGGGCAATAAAGATGAAACCAAAGACACGTGTTTTATGGAATCACAGAATCCTGGGACGTTTTGGGTCAGAAGGGACCTTAAAGACTGTCCAGTTCCAACTAGTTCTAATGGGTGAGGAGCCCTCATTGTTAGGGCTGTGTGTGCCCCCAGGAGAGGGGAGATACTGAGCAGGTAGAAAAGCAAAGATGAAAGTGAGAAAAACTGGGTTTTGACTTTGCTTCCAGCACGTGAGTAGCAGCAAGACTAAGATTTGGGGCATGTTTGAGTTACTTGCTTGAAGTATCTCATACCATGCTGAGAAGACAGCACGGTCACCTTCCCATTTTCCCAGAGTTAAAAAAAGCCTGTTGTGGTTAACTGAGCTAACAAACGTGCTGAATTCCCTGGAAACACTCGCATTGTTGGTATTCCTCCATCTAAACTGAGAGTTGGGAACATCTGTGTGATTACAGGTTTACCATAGTGAGGGTTAATTCTGTGAACATGTGTCTGTCCTCACAGTAACAGTGGGCTGATATTATCAAGCATTGAATAATCCTTGCAGTTATCCAGGAGGACATCAAATAATAGAGTAGTGTCTTGCAAGAAGACAAAATTACTTGGATTAAACAGCAAGATAGTACGAAAAGTAAATTTTTATTTTACTACAAGGAAACTGAACGTTTATCTCTCTTTTTTTTCCCTCTTTTGACAAATACAGATGTTTGAGGCTTTTTTCCCTAAATAATTTCCATTCATCAAGGTAGAAGACCAAGAGATTGCGGATTAATGGCTTGTAATAACACAATATACTTTGTCACTTTGTAGAGTGGTTGCAGAAGGTTAAAACAGTCCAGGCTGGGGCAGACCATGCTTTAATGAGGATTTTCTTCATACCTGTATAAATATGAGGGGAGGCACACAATCAAGGCCAGGTTGGACGGGGCTTGGAGCAACCTGGGCTAGTGGAAGGTGTCCCTGCTCATGGCAGGGAGTGGAACAAGACAAGCTTTAAGGGTTCTTCCAACCCGAACCATTCTGTGATTCTGTGATATTTCACTGCAATATAAAAAGAAAAAAAATCTGTGAAGAGTTGCTTAATGCTTTCAGAACTAGATGATGTGGTGAACTTTGGCCATCATGTCTGTGCTGTATGTCCTCTGAATTCATGCCATAGAACGAGCTGAATATTCTGAGTTTGCATCAGTTTTACTTCTTGTGAAAGCCCTAAGAGAGCCTGTGGAGATCTCCTGGTGTGTGAGTGTAGAGGTGGACTTGCTGTAAGGGCTGGGTTCCACATGCGTTCCATTTAAACAGAGCTTAAAACCCTGATGGCTGTACTGAGGGTCTGCCCAGCCTGGTTCTGCCAGCTTTCATCTCGGCCCAGGGACCTAGAGGACTCTGTTTGGGGGTCCAGGACTCTATTTATACTGGTTTGTCACCTGGGTATCATGTCTGGCTGGATCAGGACTGGTGTTTGTGGATTTTTTTCTATTTGCCATGAATATTTACTTTCCTGAATTGAACTTGCTGATGAAATTTCTTTCCCTCCTGGAACAGAGGTAATGAGATTAATTTGAACATTACAGTCTCAGTGTGTTTCCTGCAGCAGGGTGTGTTTTTTGGTCACTTAATGAACTCTGTGAAGTTTCTCCTTCCAGTGTCCTCCTGGAGCTGTGGGCACTGATGTGAAATCCCACTGTCAGGCACAGCTTTAACAATTCTCTGAGTTTTTCAGTGTGCATGTGTAGGGATGGTTAGTTCAGGGTTTGGTGAAAGGCACAAAATATGAGCTGCTGCTTTTATAAGACGTCTGACCATGTTGTATCACTAGTCCCCAGTATTGATTGATATCTGGCCATAATGGTGTACAAGTTGCCTGCTGTAGCCTTCCAGGAGACTCCAGTTCTCCTTCAGCTGTTCTGGTTTCCAGGCTTAACTTCTGCAGGGAGAATTGAATCATGGAGTCATTTAGGTTTGAAAATATGTCTCGGGTCCAACCATTCCCCCAGACCAGCCAAGGCCACCACTAACCCATGACCCCAAGTGCCACATTCACATGGCTTTCGAATGCCCCCAGGGTATATAATTTTCCAGGATCTGATTTTCCACAAGAGCACAAATTACTTTCCTTTCAGCTGCATGGGTGAGCTGCAATTTTAAGAAGTTCATGGGATCCAGTCTTGATGGTTTTTTTGCCTCTTGGGTTTTGGGAGGGGAAATCTGCATTCTCCAGGCTTAGTTTCCTATTACCTCTCTCATATGAAGCTTGTCTGGAGCTTGGCTCTGTAATACAGTAGCCGTGGCTCTATATACTCTTACCCTGATTTTCTGTGGTGATTTATCCAGTGGCTCATTAGCCACCACCAGCCTCCCCATTATATGGTTCCCTGTGCATTTGGTTGATATTGGGTTGATTTATAAAGTGTAGGCTGGTGTCAATGGCAGTAAAACAGGTGAAAACAAATGCTTAGGGAGCATGGATTATTGCGTTTGTGAATATAAATTAACATTCCCTCCCCCCAGCACAAATTTGCATTTGTACTTAGGCAGCTCTATACCCAAGAGGTGTCAGCATGAGAAATAGAACTGCTTTCCCTTTCTAATATTGATCAATAAATATTTTAATGGGAAGCTTTTCTGATGGCGTTGCAATTCTGGAGTGGGATTAATAAGCAAGAGCCACTTTTTCTCCCACCTGCTCTACAAGAATCATTCCCATTTCTCTTTCACAGAAT
>VWZF01002251.1:70974-92704 GCA_013396755.1 Sclerurus mexicanus | reverse complement strand
CCTGAGCTATTTAGACTGGGGAGAGAGCCTGGCTTTACTTTGGTGGGAGATGGACCTTCCATTGTCTCCATGTCCATATAATGCAGGACTTCTAAATACAGCAGGAGGAAAACAGCAAAAGCTCTGCCAGGTGCTGCTAACCCTGCCCACTTAGTGATTCTGTCTCCACAAAGTTTTCAGAGGAAACCCCTTTGATTCCAGGTCAAGGGCATCTTTGAATCAAAAGTAGTCCTTTATAAATGCAGTAAACTCAGCTCTTTATTTTTGTTCCTGCTTGCTTTTAGCTGCTAAAGGGAAAATTGTCAGGTTAGTTCCCAGCTCGTTTTCTGCTTCAATAACTGAATGTAAACCTAAGTAGGGTTTTTTGTTCCCTATTTCAGTTCTTGGGATCATTCTTTGGAGCCTGTTTGATCTTGTTTGAAACGCAGAGCTAACAAGAGACCGGGTGATGATGTTAGAGATAATAACCTGGCAGCTCAAAGTAAATCAGGCTGTGTCTTTGGAATTAGCTTCTGTGATAACTTCCAAGTGACTTCTGTTGAGTACGTGGATTTTCGTTTGAATTTTTTCTGCCGGGTAACCCCACTTGCAGCCGCAGTGCAAAGTGAAGGGCTGGTGTTGATGTTGACCCGTGGAGGATGCTTCTGCAGCTGGAAGAAGCTGTCACATGGAAAGGGTTCTTATCTCTGCTTCCCACTCTCCAGTGGGTCTCTTCCCACTTTGTCCTATAGGGGAGGGAGTTGTTTGGGCAGGAATTTCCCACTTTTGGTGGTGAGGGCTGTTTGTCCCAGCTGCTCCCCATTCCTGCACTTCCTAGATAAGGAGAAGGGAGAAAGGCTTTGTGAATCATGCTCTTTAAACTCCTCTCAGCCGTATTTGAGAGAAGCATTTAGCCTGCATTTTAGGAAATTATGTTGTCACATGCTAATTAATCTAATTAGCTTGAAAGGGCCCCTGTTTGACGTTTAATATCTTGGTCAATATGAACTCAGGGAGAAGGAGGAGCTCAGTGATTTCTGAGTCGGTGCTGTGTTGATGGAGATGAACTGAATGCTCATTTCCCAGGGCAGATCTGTCTTATATCAGCATTTATATTTATTTATCTTATAATGGAGCCTCCTTGAGCTGCTCTCCTCTTTTACCCCAGTGCCTATATTTAGAAAAGGAAGGAAAGCTATTTTAAAAAGCAGGTTATCCAGGAAAATGCATCTCTTAAAAATGCTGCTCATTGTGTGAGATTGCAAAGGTTACTGACATGCAATAAGCAGTGATGATCCTTCCTGCTTTTTTCTGTGGTTATCAGTGCCTGAGGATATGTCGTGTTAAGATTATCTGAACCAAAAAAAAAGACTTTACTAATAAATTCATGCAATTCAGACCAATAAACCTCCTTGTTTCTGTCAGCCTACAAACCCTTTCGGAAACCTGCTGTGTATGGGGTAGCAACAAGGTTTTAATTTAAATTCATACACTTGGTGTTAACAGATGAACTTTCCAAATGTCAGAGCCTGAAATGTTTGCTGGCTTTGAGAAGTGCTGTACACCAGCGTGGAAGGGAGGTACAAACTGCCTGTGGCAGTGAGACACCTCCTGAGTCCTTTCATGGCAATGCTGAAACACCACGTTTCTCACTGCTTTCTTCCTGTAAAAATTTGCTGTGGAAATTTTGTGTGTTGTGCTTTTCCACTGAAATGTGCAGAGATTTCCTTGCCAGGGAATGGCATCTGCTAAAGCTCTTCCCAAAACAGGAGATGCAGGTTGGCTCAGTTATTTTTTTCTTTTCCTTTTTTTTTTCCCCCCTGAAATATAAGGATGTATTAAGTATGGTGGTTTCTTTGTTAACTTTTTAAATTGTTATTTCCAAGAAGAAAAAACCCTTTTCTAACTGGCATTGAAGGCAAGTAAAAGCTTGTTCTAAAAAGTGTTTCTGGTCAAGTTGACCAGCTACTGTCACTCATTTGTGATGTGTTCCATACCACATTTAAAGGAGATAAATGAGTTTCTTGCCTCATATAACTTGGGAAAAAAACAACAAACCAACAACAACAAAGAAAACAACAAACCATCTGCAAAAGGGAGACCCAGTATTAAAGTGAGAGGGGACTTTTCTGGGCATTTTTCTGCCTGGATGGATACAGGGGAGATTTGATCTCATAGGGATATAAGTGGTGTTTGAATTAAGGATTGCTCCGAGGAAAGACTGATGTGTCTGGCTCAGTGTTTGAGGAAACCCTCAACTGAACTAGGAGGAGGATAATTTGTTTTAGTCCACTGGAAGTCGCTGCTGAAGGAAGGAAATGGAGAAACTTGTCTTTAAAATGTCGTATTGGGGAGACACAGAAGCAGCAATTGGGAATTATGATGACCTGCCAGGGGGTTGGAGTGGGTGATCTGTGGTGTTCCCTTCTGACCTGAATGACTTTGGGTTCCCGTGTTGGCTGCAATGGGTCAGGGAGGAAGGGGCAGCACGAGGGCACAGCTGGGCAGGGAGAAGAATCTCCACTGCCCAGGAATATTTTTTACAGGACATGGTTCTCCTTCACTGTGGTGGAAAAAGAAATGCAGTGTAATGAATGTGTGCTCTAAAAAAAATGATGCTAAATGACTTAAAAAGGGTTCTGCACCTTTTCCCCTTCTCTTGCAATTGACCTTTTGTCTTTCTTCTGTCCTGTTGTTTCCTTTTTCTGTCCTTATTTCTAGCAAGACTGAGGACTGGGGGTATCTCAATGAAGATGGAGAGCTCGGCTTGGCTTATCAAGGTTTAAAGCAAGTTGCCAGGTCAAACACTTTCTCTTTTTCCTTGCTGCTGCTTCTCCCCTCTCCCCCCTTTTGCTACCCTTTTGTTTCTTTCTCTTGCTCTGCTGTTACCCTGTGGTCCTCCACAGGACCCCTTGTGCTCTCTGGGAGCAGCTGGAGGTAGGAGTTTCAAAGTGGAGGAATTGAGACCCTCCTCCTATTTCCAGAGGAGTTGTCATGGTTCTAGCTGGACATTGCTGATGGTGGCTGTTGCCACTAATGCCTGAGCTGTGATTCAGTGAGGATTATCTTACATTAATGGGAAACTGGGTGATAAAGGTGTTGGGAAGCTGTGACCTCCAAGAAGCCAAAATCCCCCTCCCATTTTAGACATTTTTTTCCAAATTGCACAAAGATACAGCACTTCGCTAAAGTGTTCTCTCCCAGTCCTTGACTTGTCAGAAGCAGAATCCCTGTGCTTGTATCCCAGTGCTTTCACCACTGCATGTTCCTGGGGATTGTGTGCTCCCATCCATGTGTTGTCCACAGATGTAGGGAGGAAGGGACATGCTGGACACACAGTGCCATCCTTCCACAGCTTCCACAGATTTAATGACATTGTAGAGATGAAAAATCTGTGTGTTTTGTATAAAGTTGTCTAAAGTGGTCACATGCAGAGGTATCAGAGTAAAACCAGACAGTAACAGGGAAAAATAATGGGGATGATTAATGTGTTTATCCAAGCAATGTAGGAACCCAAGTTCATCGAAGGAGTAAGTTCCTCTGAGGGTGTCTCACAGTTAATCCAAATATGAAGAAATAAAATGGAAATTAGGTACTTAATACTTATTTCATGGTGGATCTGTGTTTTCCAAGCCTATTAAGAATATAACTACTGACAGGATTATGATGCTGAGTGCATTATTGCCTGTGTTTCTGTAGGTGGAAAACGTGCTTTTCTGTCGTTTGCTGAAAAATGGGAGTAGAGATCATGTTGTTTAATGTTCTAAAGGCAATAACAACAACAAAAAAACACCCTGGGGAATAATTAATACTTTTCATCCAGAAATCTTTCCTGGAAAGCATGCATTTTTTAATACAAGCTGTGAAAAAAACACAAAACAACAACAAAAAAATCCCATGCATAAAATGTGCCTGCAGGGAAGCAGTTCACAGGCATGAATCTACATGAATTTCCCAGTGGACCTGAAAGAGTTGTAGCTTTTCCCACCCTGGCTCAGCTCTGTGTCTGTGCATGTCCTGGGTAAATGCAAAGCTATTGACACCAGAGTCTTCCTCATCTTTGAGGATTCCTGTTTGCACCTGATGCCAGAAGAGAAGCCCCTGATCTGGGTGTATGGTGATCCGTAGCTCTGCCTAGGAGAGCACATCCATGACCGAACAGCAAGGACATGGGCTTAGTTATCTCCTTGGGTCATTCCTCCCCTTTGCCACCATGGTCCTGTGTAATCTGGGGCTAATACTTTGCAGTTCCTGGTTTGGTGGTCCTTGCTCAGAGTCCTCATACCTTCTGGAGTCACTTATTTCAATCTTCTAGAAAGAGCTGGTGAAGTAAGAAGAGATCTCTATTTAGCAGAGGGTAAAGGACACCATTAAAAAATCAATTACCATGTCAGCTGCCAGGTTTGTCATCATTCCCACCAGCACAGGTGTCTACAGTCAACATCTCAGTGACGAATCATTCTTCCATTGGATTTAGAAAGGCATTTTGACTTAGCAAATGGCTGGATAATCCATTAACTAAATGTTCTACTAACCCTTTAGCTCAGCATTCCACACACACCCTGCCCCTTTGCCAGAGCTGTCCCTGTGCAGAGGCTCAGGGCAGGGCTGGGAGGTGACCTGGTGTGGGTGAAAGGATGGTGGGAAGGGCTGGCAGGACAAATTGCTAGAGGAAAATGTTGCGTGCACACCTAAAAGTGGGAGAGAAAAGGGGTGGTTTTGGTGAGTTCTCTCAGCTGTGTTAGTGTTTGTATGTCCTGGACTAGAAGGAAACCAGTCTGTCCCCCTGCTTGAAGATCTTGGTGAGGTCAGCAGCAATGATGAAAGCAGGAACACATTAGGACAGAAAATCACTTTCTGCATCGTATTCTTCAGCTGGTTTGTAAACAAAAATTGAAATCCCTGTGAATATGCTTATTTTTAAACAAAGGTGAATAGCAGCTCTACTGACAACTAAAAGGAATGAAGGGTTTCAGCTTCTGCCTTTCTTGACACTCCCAGCAGTAGTGAAAGAAGCCAGTGGCGTTCCATCTCACTGGAACCACTTGCAAGACCTACAGTTGAGTTTTCAGGAGTAAGAACTGGTGTTTGACAGGAAATGAAGGCAAGAACAAACGTCCTTCAAACTGAGCTTTCAAAAACAAAAACTGTATGTGTTGATCTGCGCTGCTTTATTGCCAGCAGTAAAGGAACTCAAATTTGCAATACAATTAAAAAATGGGAGCTCTTGGATTTTTTTTTCCCTTTTATTTAAAAAAAAAAAAAACAGAAAAACACAACAAAATACAACACAACATTTGATGTCATGTCTCTTAATTTCAAAAGTATTTGATCTGCAGTATAGCAAATGGCAGACTACTGTGGCAATAATAGCCACAGTTTTGTGTTTGTCTGTTTCAAAGGGAGGTTGACTGGGCATCTCTCCAAAGTTGGCTGATTTTGAAGGATCTAAACTCAAACAGTGGCTACTACTATGATGTTGAGGTGACAGGCTGATCAGTGTGGTCCTGTTCTCAGGTTGCTGGAGGCGCAGCTCCAGGACCAGAGAAGGGAGCACGAGAAGGAGATGGAAGCTCTGAAAAACCTGGTGGATGCAATGCAAGAAGAGCTGGAGAAACAGCAGCAGGCTTTCCTGCAGACCCTGCAGCTCTCTCCGGAGGCCCAGGTGGAGTTTGGACTTCAACAAGAAATTACACGTCTCACCAATGAAAACTTGGTAAGAGGTTGTGCTGAAAACACAAGGAGAGGGGAAAAAACCCCAGGTTGAGAGGAAGGAGATAGGAAGCATGACAGGGAGGGAAGGGCACTGGAGTCTGTTCCCCTCCTCCTAAACTCTCTGCAGAACCATAAGCATCTCTCTGGTGCATTTGGGACTGTTGGTACTTGTCCTTGAGCTGGTGTTCTATGTCACTTTTGTGACTATATAGGTTTTTTGGGTTTTGTTTTTTTTTTTTTTTTTTAAATGTATTTTTAAGCCTGTCTGCATTGTGGCGCTGCCTACCACGTAAGATCACTGGGGACACCTCTCCTCTGTCATTACACACAAAGACCACACAGTCCTTTCATCTTTCTTGCATTTAGCGGAAATTTAGAGGGGCAGTTGCCACTCCAAAAAGTTGGCATAGCTGATCATGAATTTTCCTTTTCTCACCTCCTGTATCTATGTGCAAGGTCTGGAGGGAATGCTGGCACCTCCTGAGTTCAGGTGAGGGCTTCTTGCCTTTCCCAACAACTCCTCTATCTTAATAGTGTTGGAACTGTTTTACTGTGATTAGCAGCCAGGATTAAATACCATGGGTGCTGTGTAGTGACTGTTGCTGCAGAAAGCAGATGCCCCATTGTGCACAGTCTTTGTGGTGAAGGCAAGGGTCCCTCTGAGCAATCCAGAAATAACACAGGTCTTCTTCTGCCAAGATACACCATGCCATAGTCATTCATGGACCAGACTTCAGCCTTAAACTCACCCCAAATGAGTTGTTCTTGGGCTTAATGTTGTTTTCTTTATGTTATTTTTTTAATGCATCTTCTGTTTTTCAGGATCTGAAGGAAATGCTAGAAAAGCTGGAAAAGAATGAAAAGAAGCTGAAGAAGCAGCTGAAGATTTACATGAAGAAGGTCCAAGATTTTGAAGGTGACTTGGATGTTGGAAGGCATTGGGGCAGGGGGACTGCACCTGGGCTATGCTTCTTTGGCCAGCCTTGGAGAGCTGCAGGGGGCTTTTTTTCTCTCTTTCTTTTTCTATGAAAGTAAGATTTTGTTTATTCTGGCACTGAACTAGCAGCAGGCACTGAGCTGACACTGACCCTGTGGTTTGGAGGGTATTTAAAGAAACCTTCTTGCTTTCATTGCAGTCAACGCAGTGATCCAGGTGGAGATACAGAGAGGAGACCAGTGTCTATCAGGCAAATGCTCTGATCTATCAGTTTCAGGGGGGGATTACAACCCTTTAGGAATAAAACATATATTTATGTTCTGCTCGATGAGAAAACATCTCAAATGTGACATCTGTGTTGTAGAGAAAGAGCTTCCCGTTCTCTGGAGAAGCTGTGATTAATCAGAGAGCCCCATTCTCATGAGCTTATTCCTGGAAACGAGGCATTAAGTGAAATTAAGCTGAATAACTGGAGGGTTTCCACGGCTCACCCAGCTGGTCTCTGTCAGTGTGATTTGCATGCTGTTTGCTGCAGCATTTGCATGCTGGTCTCTTCTGCTTTGTTAAACTTCAGCCACCGTGGCTCTACAGCTTTATAGACAGACAGAAGGTGTGATGCTTAGGGATTTGTCATTGCCTGCCTATTTTTAACCCTCTCTGTGAAAATGATACACTGAAAAGCTTCCCTTAGGATTGCTACCTTCCAGCCTGTGGTCTCTTGGAAATTTAAAAGTGGCTTCATTTTTTCCCTCTCTAAGTTCTACTTCCACACTTTTTCTTCCATTCAGAGTCTGAACTCTGACTGGTAATTCAAGACCTGGCTGTTTATATTCTTTATAAGCCTGTCAAAGCTAATGACATTATTGGGAATTTAATACATAGCTCTTTGACTTGGTGTCTGCACTAAGGCCATGTAGGACCCAAATAGTCCTTGATTTCCAGGTACCACCATCGTTGCTCTTTTTTCTTCACAGCATCCCAAACTGTGCTGCCAGCTGAGAGGAGGCAGCATGACAGTAACATGCAAGTTGCTGTCCAGAGGAAGGAGAAAGATTTTCAGGGCATGTTGGAGTATTATAAAGAAGATGAGCCACTCCTCATCCGAAACCTCATTACAGGTGAGGACTTTGCTCTGCCCCTCTGCTTGGCTCCCCCTTGGCTTGCCTGGGAGAGTTTGTCAACTTGAGAGATCAAGGCAGACAAATAGATCATCTCAAATTAATCCCTTCTGGGACTGCACGTTTGTGGTGATGGCAATTTGGGTAAGTGACGTAGCTGCACTGAGCAGATAGACCAGCATAGATGTAATCCTTAGGGATAGTAAGGAATGGGAAATGCAAAACAAGGCTGCAGTTTTTGGAGCAGGCAGGAATTTGCTGAGCTTCATATGATGTGGTAATAGATGGGGAGGAGATAGCAGAAGGATAGACCCCGGGGATTTGGAACAGCAGTGGAACAAAGGTAGTTTGGTTTATGAGGTAATTACAGATAATGAACCTGTGAGCAATTCTGTGCTGTACAGTCTGACCAGAATTGCTGCAGCATCCCCTTATTCTGTGCTGCTTGAGAAGCTGTGCTTCCCTGGTGGGTGTGGGTATTTATCACCACACTCTAACCCCAGCAGAGCCTCGTGAGGATCCAAAAAGTGTTCACAGGGCAGTGCTACCCATCGCTGTGGCCTCAAGTTCCCCTAATCAGACAGGCTTGTTCTTTAGAGGCTGCAAGTGCCCTCAGCTGCCATTAGGATTCAGTGTCTTGGGGGAAAGAGCGATTTACTATGTCATCAGTTCAGTAGAGGGGGTTTGTAACCTGTGGGAGATATTCCTGAAAGCTTCAGGGTGCTTTTCTAAGGGGATTTGCGTGCTGCTGGGGTAGGCTCTTACATGGTGAAGAAGCTCTAGCCCCAGTGCATCCATAAGGTGTGATGGGATGTTGTCACAAACCTCAGTGCAGACAGTCCTACCCTCCCAAGCCCTGGTGTTGCAGCTCCTCAGCAGGTCCATACGTCCTGCAGATGGACCTCTGGTTCTGTGTCCACACTGCACAGAGGGGTGCAGGTTGCAGAGCCAAAATATAATTTTCCCCAGGGCTGGGGGAAGAAGGGTATGCCTGGATACAACTCCAGCTCTGGCGCTCTCTGCTTCACCTGCCAGTTGGTGAAATGTGAGGTCTTTTGTGTTGTTTTGGGGGATTTTGTCCTAATTGTCAAATCTTCTAGATCTCAAGCCTCAGGCAGTGTCTGCTACTGTTCCCTGCCTTCCTGCCTACATCCTGTACATGTGCATCAGACACGCAGATTACATCAATGATGACCAGAAGGTGCACTCCCTGCTCACCTCCACCATCAATGGCGTTAAGAAAGTGCTGAAGGCAGGTGTCCCTTTGCTCTGTTCTTGGGGCTGAGACGCTCTAAGATGGTAACAACCATGTCCAAGTGTGTGATACTCAATTCCTACAGTGGTTTTCTAACCAAATCGCTCTTAGAGCTTCCCTTTTTATAAGAACAAGGAGAATTATGATCCAAGCAATAAAACTGATTGCATTTATGGATTTAAAAAGTTTGCAGGGAGGAAATGGCTAATATTGCCCTTCTCCAGAGAGAAAACTGTGTGATTCTAGGTGGGGGTAACTCAAAATTGCTTTGTTTTGCTATGCCAACATCCCGCTAGAAAGAGGAGGGGGATCTCACATGTTTAATTTTGTTTCTCCAGAAACACAATGATGACTTTGAGATGACATCGTTCTGGCTGGCCAACACATGTCGCCTCCTGCACTGCCTAAAGCAGTACAGTGGAGACGAGGTAAGGAACCCGTCACTGATGAGGAGTGTGCTGGGTTTCCTCCAGGGAGGGTCCTTGAGGCTCTTGGGTCTCATGGCTTCCCTCTGACTTCCCTCCCCTGTTGATCTGGATATAACATGAGGCAGCTCCTAGGATCTTATNCCCAATATCCCACCCAGCCCTGCCCTCTGGCACTGGGAAGCCATTCCCTGTGTCCTGTCACTCACAGACAATGAGAGTGAGATTTCAGAAGGAAATGCTGTCATTTCTTGCCATCTCAGTGACATTTCATAAGTTGAAATAAGTTCTATTATAGCTAATCCCTCCCAACAAAATGAGATTATCACAGTCCTTCTAGAACAATGCATGCTGCCATCCTTGTAGCTATCTATTCTGCATATTATAATTTTTTACAGAGCCAAATACTGTTATTTTTTGTTTAGTCTTGATTTTTGTTAGATATATTGAGCAGTCAAACTTTAAAAATAAATAAAAAATAATTTCATGGAATGAAATTAACTATTCATATTATTTGAAAGATAATGATTTGTGTGTAATACCACAGTGCTGGACTTGGGAGATTTAAAATTAGAATTAAAGAGGAAAATAATTTAGAGAATACTTACTAGTAGTTATGTTCCTGCTTGCCCTCTTCTGTCTGGATAAAAATATTACATTCAAAGAAAATTGTCCCTTGAAAACCAGCAGGGTAAAAAAAAAACCCCAACAACCCAAACTTAAATTTCACATTCTTTGCCATGACTTATTGTGTTAAGTGAATTGGCTGTTTGTAAATTTCATTTAAAATTCGGTGAAACCCACAGGGCGAAAATAATTCTGAGCAGTTTTTGAAATACTGTTATCTTTAATTTGAAATGCAACCTGTTTTTAAGAAAATATTTGAAAGAAAATCCCAAGCTATGTGCAATCTTTTCATTGTTTAGTCAGGAAAATGGGGAAATTGTGAAATCAGCTCAAATCTGTACGTGTTGTATTTTTGCATTTTGCTGGTCAGCAACCAACCAAAACAGTTGCAGAGTTCTCATTTTGACACCAAATAAGACCACATGAAGAGGCAATTAAAGCACCTATGTTAATTACAAAGTAAAGCTGCATCACATTTGCTTCTGCCACTAAAACTGGTATTAATGTCTGGGTCCAGGTCTCAGGGCTCACAGGATCCCTACTCAGTGTCAGAAGTCAGCTGCTTCTTCAGCAAAGGGCAGGCAACAAATTTGGTTATTTGGAGAGATTTATGAACCTCAGACCAGTTTCAATGCTGTCATAGCATGCAGATATAATTTTTTCTTCAATTTTCTGAAATCTTAACTTCAAAATATTTGGTTTCCTGCAAACAGTTGTGGCTCAAAGGGTTAAGCACATAGCTAAGCAGCATTTTCCCTGGGACTGAAATGTCGTTCTCTAGTTTCTGTGTGTTTCAATTAATACAAACATTGCTCCTTGCTAGAGCTAAAATGAAAAACTGATAGTTTAATGATTTTCTTCAAAAAGTGGTCCTCTAGTAATAATTGATGAACAAATGCCTGAGTAAATCCAAAGGTGATACATGAGTCTTGAGCTTTTCTGTAATAGAGTTAAAATGTGCTTGTACTCTGAGGGCGGGGGGAGTTGTTTAATGCAGTGACTTTGATGGCCTGTAAATGGGTGGAATAATGAACCTGGGTGTTCTGCTCTCCTTCTGTCCAGGGTTTCATGACACAAAACACGCCGAAGCAGAACGAGCACTGTCTGAAGAACTTCGACCTGACCGAGTACCGCCAGGTGCTGAGCCACCTCTCCATCCAGATCTACCAGCAGCTCATCAACATAGCACAGGGCATCCTCCAGCCCATGATCGGTGAGCTCACAGCCTTTGGGAGAGTGTTTCCTGGCTGGGGTTGTCTGCTCTGGCTGTTTCCCAGAGCTTTGTGTGGCGCTGACATGACCTGGGAGGGTTTTTATTTTCCTGCATCATAAAAAAACAATAGGGATGAGGTTTTTTTAACACCTTGGTTGGAGATGCCTCTCTCCTATCTCTTGGGGATGTAGTGACAGAGGTGAGGTGGTGCTGGTGGGTTCCCCTCCAGGCCAGGCTCGTGGTTGATCTATTCATGGGTGGAAATGTGCATTTTGAGGGAGGAGAAGAGGAAAAAGATTCATAAAGACCTTTTTTTTACAAGGTGAGAGAGCTAAGAGAAGAGTTACCTCCTCAGCCAAATCCCTGAATCTGAGGAGTGCCCCATCCCAGCTGAATGGCCTTTAAGGTCCCTTCCAACCCAGACCATTCCAGGATTCCATGATAATTGTGTACTTTTTAACTACTTCATATTATCAGAGCAAACCAGCAATTCACAGATGTGCCCTGCTCTCAGACCTCACAGCACCCATCTTGTTGCTTTGCTGAGACTGATACATGTTTATTATAGCACAGAGAAGGATCATTTCTTCCTCTAGTGACTAATAAATAGGTGAATAAAGGCTTTTTTAGCTCATTTCCCCCTTTTTTTCAGTGTCTGCGGTGCTGGAAAACGAGAGTATCCAAGGGCTCTCTGGTGTCAAACCCATAGGCTACAGGAAATACTTCTCCACTGTGGCAGAAGGTGACAGGTCCTACAGCCTGGACAACATGATTCGCCAGCTGAACACATTCCACAGCATCATGTGTGACCAGGGTCTGGACCCGGAGATCGTCCAGCAGGTGTTCAGGCAGCTCTTCTACATGATCAACGCGGTCGCCCTGAACAACCTCCTGCTGCGGAAGGATGTCTGCTCGTGGAGCACGGGCATGCAGCTGAGGTGGGGCTGGGCTTGGGGCAGCGATGGGCTTGCTTCAGGAGCTTTTGTTGATTAAGTGTGCTTCTCAGAGTAAATGATTCCTTTTGCTACTCGCTTCCCTTCCTGCGCTGGATCTTTGTGTGTTCCCCTTGAGCTGCAGAGTGGGCGCAGCAAAAGCTCTTGGGTACCTTGCAGGATTTTGGTAGCGTTTAAAAGCTTGTTAAAAGCTTTGTTTTAATTGACTGTTGAAACTTGGAGGATTCTGAGTGCTGTAGAAAAGCACCCCGCTCCCTTGTGCCATTGGGCTGTTACATGGCTCTTCTATTTGTAAGGTACACAGAGTGTAAATTTTTCTCTGAGTTTATGAGTGTTAAGATTTGGTTTGATAGTCTTTTGCCATGTGTATCACAAATATACAGGACAACAAGCCACAAATACCAGCACTACAACATACCCTGAGCCTCACAGAGGATTTTTGAGCTGCTGTGCCTTATCTCTCAGCTCACATCTTGTCTCGGTGGCTTACCCAGGTTTAACATAAGCCAGCTGGAGGAATGGCTGCATGGGAAGAATCTGCAGCACAGTGGAGCAGCACAAACCTTGGAGCCCTTGATTCAGGCAGCACAGCTTCTGCAGCTGAAAAAGAAGACCTCTGAGGACGCCGAGGCCATCTGCTCCCTGTGCACAGCACTCACGACCCAGCAGGTAGGGAGCAGGGCATGGGATGTGGGTGATTAAAGGACTGGGAAAGGATGGTCCCCTGGTGCTGGTCCCTATTTGCCTAGCCTCAGCTGCCATTCCCTCAGTGGGGGCAACTTGTCCATTTTGGGACTGGCTCCTCTCAGAGGTGGCCACCATGGTGGCTTCTCTCATCAGTGCACCTGATGGCACTGGAGCTCCAGAATCTGCAAAGATGAAACCCAGCCCTGAGGAGCTGGTGATAGAAGTCAGACTCTTGGCATTTTAAACCCCCCTGTTGTCTTCTGCCAGGTCTTAACCTGGCTAGGTCTGCAGGATGCCCACTAAGGATTCATATTAGAGGCAGGAGTTTGAGAAGTGCCTGTCTAGGCTGGATGGATCTGACTTTAAAATTTGAGACTTCATCCGACGAGGATATAACTCATGATTTTTGCTGCTGGGTTGCCTGGTCTAAATTTGATAATATCCTAGGAAGGGATAAATGAGAGGCATGAGCTGATCTCCAGTGGTTCTTGGAAAGCCTTTCTAATGCATTTCCATCACCCTGTCTTGAACATGTGTCTTTGAGAGAAACTGAGGGGTGGTAGGGCAGGGACAGGAGTGAGGAAGCATCAGGAGGAGCATTGTAGAGGTGACATCAGATGTCACCCGTAACACCATGTGCTAACCAAGTGGAGTCCCTGTACAAACCTGTTGTGCATGTCTACTCCCAATTTACAAATGTTGCCATAAAAGTGACTTTTACAGGTCCATAGATCTTGAAATACCTTACAGCAGGCAAAGGAACATAATACTTATACTGCTTCTGCTTCTCACGTGTCACAGAAGGCTTGTTATGGCCTTATCATGACAAACTGCTAGTGGTTCTTTGTATTCTGGGAAAGTTTGGCTTCTCATGACTGTCTGTAACCCTGTTTTGTTTTCAACAGATTGTAAAGATACTTAATCTTTACACTCCTGTGAATGAGTTTGAAGAACGTGTGACAGTAGCTTTCATACGAAACATACAGGTAAATTCAAAGGGCTGTGAATGGGAGGGCATGAATGACATCTCTATAATCCTAGTGAGATCTGTGTTAGATCATTGCTAACCTGGACGTGTTGCAATAGGCATACTGCTCCATGTTGTCCTGAATTCAGTGCTCTGTGTGCACACACACTTTGAAAACACACAGCTGCAGGGATAACCAGGCTGTTAATGACAAGGAGAAATAGGCATCCAAATTCCCAACTCACCTAATTCAGCTCTTTGGTAGCAACACGATTTAGGATGAAGGTTGCAGGAGCCAACAAAGCATTGGTGAAATGGAGCTACTTCTGCAGTATCCATAAAATTATGTACATGCCTTCGATGTTAGACACCATACAGACACAGAAAAGGCAACAACTGATGCTAAATCTATTTTCTTCTCCCACACTTTATAGAAGCACTTGCAGGAACGGAATGACCCTCCACAGCTGCTGTTAGACTTCAAGCACATGTTCCCAGTTTTGTTCCCGTTCAACCCATCCTCCATCACCATGGACTCTATTCATCTCCCTGCTTCTCTCAACTTGGATTTTCTCAATAAAGTCTGAAGAAAGTAGAGTTAAGCTCACCTCTCATACCCAGAGACCTCCAGCAACGAAACGAAAAATCATTAAAGGAATTTAAGGAGCTCTTTAAATATGGACCAAACAGGCTTATGGAAGAAGTAGTGCACAGTAATATATGGATGTAGAGTGAAAAAGAGACTTAATTTGCAGCTCATAAATAAGGATACTTGAAAAGTAGATTTATTTTTTACTGCTTGATTTTATGCTGACATAGCTTAAAACCTATAATCATCTCCAAAAGCCACTAACAAAAAAGAACAGAAAGTGGGAAACAGCTTACTTTGACCTTCACAGGTGTCTATGTTTAAATCAAAGACAAAATCTGAGACACTTGTGCTACCTGGAAGAATGTGTCATTTATCTAATGGGATGTATTTTTTGTGGCTGAGTAACAGGATGTGCAGTTCTGCCCCCAGTTCTTGCTATTTAAGTGCATCACGGTGGTGAGTTGGGAAGGTAAATTGCAGAAGGCATGTGTTTTCCATGCTGGTAAAGGTACCGGGCAGGGACACTGCTTGTTTCCACTGATGTGGAATTTGTCACAAATTCTATGGATGAGAAATGCTGTTGTTCCTCCTAACTACATCCAGTGCATCTGCTTCGTGGGACCATAGATAAACTGGCAGTGTGGATTTTCTTCCATTACCAAATTTACATCAGGGAAGGTTTTGTTCTAGCAAAATAATCATGACCCAAGGAGCTGCCTTAAGCCTTCTGCTTCTATTATAGCATCATCCTGATCCCTTCTGTTGGCTTTCCTTGTGCTTTTAAGTGTCAAAAACTCTCATCCAGTGGCTGTCAAGGTTCTTGGACCTCTTACATGGCCTGTGTCAGAATCTCATGCATAGATCACACTAAGGCAGCCCAGTTTAATTGTGGGGTCCCCAGCCCTGCTTAGGTCATGGGGTTAGTCCTGGCTGTAGCTGTCTGTGGAAAAGCTCTATGTTCATTTCAGTAGCCACCCAAAATGTTACCAGTTGTGCAAATACAGGGCTTAGATAAATTAAGAATACTTTTGGGAAAAAAGAATAAAAAGGAAAAAAAAGGAAACTTTTTATAAAGAAAGGAAATTAAATGTTCTAACACAAAAAAAGTTGTCAGATGGTGTGTTGGTGATGCAAGCCATTTCTTTAAGAGTGAACACAAAGTCTTTGTCTACAACAATCTTAAATGAATAATTGCAATCAATTCATATTCTGTTAGGATTTTTTTTTTATTTTTACCAAATTTATTGACTAAAAGGAGCCGGCCTTGTGACCTCACCACGCTGATGTTGAAGGGGACCAGCTGCTCACACAGGCAGTCACTGTTTGTTTCTTGGTGGTGCTTCCACTACACATGGAATGTTCAGTGGCTGCCGAGCAGGGAAGGAGGTGGGTTCCCGTGCCAGTGGTGCTGCACAGCTGCTCAGAGTGGTGATGCTCCTGCCACAGCACGGTGTGCCAGACTGCAGTTTGGCAGCCAGCATTCTGCCCTTTCCACTTCCACGACGACCTTGCCTAAGTAGGTCTTAACTTAACCTTCTTCTGTAGCCTGCGATTCCACGATGATGAAAAAGCTCTCAAAGGAAAACCCACTCTCTCCATCTGACTGCTTTTATTTGGTGTGAAACATATCCAAACAGCAAATTCATGGCCTGGTGCGCTGTCTGCTCAGAGGTTTAAAGGAGAATGTGAAGTCTGTTGAAGGTACTCTAACTCCTGCCTGCTGCAGTTACCCCTTTTAGGCAAGGAGTGTGTTTCAATTTAAACATCATGTATATAATCTATGTATATACAAACTGTAATAGTCCTGTATGTACTATATATGTATATTACTATCCAAAAAAGCACATTTTTAAAGGAAAAGTTGAGTGCTGTGAAGAATTATATCGGTCTATGCCAGTGGGTAAATACCTTGTTTCAAATGGAGACTGTGGTTTAGAACAGCTGGTACGACTGAAGGACAGACTTAAGGCTAAGAAATTATTTTTTCTCTCCTAACCATCACCCAGCTAATGTTTTGCTTGTGTAGAGCCAGCACTACCTCCAAACTACAGTCCTTGAGCACTCACATCTGCTGTGTATTCAGTAGTGCCTTCATCTCCCCTTGATACTCAGTGAGGGTAATGCCACCAGTTTGCTGTCTGTGCCCAGCAAGCCCACACTCCTGTCACCCACTCATCTACGCTGTCTTTATTTGTTTGTACCTACCTCTTTTCACAATGAATGTCTTTGCAGTGCTCTGAATTTTTTTAATTGTCTCCCATCCCTTCTTCCCACGCTCCAGTAGTCACCATGGTTCCAAAATAAGCAACTCAAAGTGGAATTCAGCCTTTCTGTGAGGAGGTTTTAACACAGAGCTACTGCTCAGGATTCACAGTAGGTCAGCAGTTTCCTCTCAGGCACCTCAGGTCTCTACCTCTCATTGATGTAAATTATTTGGAGTACAATTCCCAACAGACTGATCAAACCTACGTTTATCGCTCAGACTAATGAGAGGTTGCTGCAGAATCCTCTTCTGCAACGATTTTGTTGCTGATCACAATTACAAAATGTGCTTAATGGTCTTCTAGGGGATAATGGTCCTTCACTGGTACGTTCAGGATCATAATTTATATATACTTTCTTAAAAACTCTTGCTATGTATAAATGGGAACTGAGATTTAATGTCTTGATCTGTGATCATGTAGTTTATCCACTAAGATCCATCTAGAAGAGGACTCTGTATGAGTTATCTTTGTGTTACCTCTTCTGTTAGCAATTTTTAAAATTTGTATTTAAATGTTAGTTAAAGTGCTATGTTTGAGCATGTCTTTCCTCACATTAGCACTTCTTTATTTAAAAAGCTGATTGAACGCAAAGCATGGCTTTGAGAACGCTGGCTCTTCTCCAGATCTGTCTTTATTTTTAAATATTGATTATTCAGTTGAGCGTTTTCCCACTCTGTGCCTTTAGCTCAACCACTGTTTCTCTGAAACAAGCATTTAAACAGGGGAATATTTTTATTATTCTGTCTTATAAAAAGTTGTCTGTGGATTTAAAAGCCTACTTATAAAATCTTGCTTTGACGAGGTCTGCAAAAACACCTCAAACTTCCCAGGAAAAAAACAAAATACTGCCCCATGCTGACTTTTGCATGTATGATGTATCTCAGAAAAGCACTATTGGGAATAAAATAAAATACATTAAACCAGCAAAAACCTCCAAATCACATAAATCAACAGCATTACAAAACCAACACTTCAAACATGAGTTAGGCCATGTGCTGGCTGACCTACAAGAAGCATCCAGAACAATGTCCATGTTTCATTTTCACCAGAAACTTCCTTTGCTTTTTTTTTTTTTAACTCTTTTTTCTTGGCATTTTGTAGCTGAGGTTGCTTATCTTGTCTGGTAAAGCTGCTGTAGTTGACTGTAGAAAAGAACATTAGACCTCAAGACTGATTTTATGCAATCCTGCATCAGAAAAGTTTTTTGGTAATGCAATTTATTCCGCTGGGTCTAAAAGAGTTTCTTTGTGTGAGTGAAACAGTACCAAAATGTGGGCACGTTTTAAGCATAGTGGCTGCCTTTAATCGTCCTGCATCTTGCTCACTGAAATCTTTGCAGGACGTGACCTTTCATTTCTGTGATTTCCAAAAGATACAAATGAAAAAACAACAGGTTGTTCTCCTCCATTTTCAACTGCAAGTGAATAAAATTGTTCAAACTTATCCTTTCATCCCATTCACTGAAAAATTAGCATTTTATCATTACATATTAATAGAACCCAATCAAAATAAATTGTATGAACTCCCATGAACCTTTTTCCTCCAGCTTTGTTGATTCACATATATATAACAGTCATAAATTGATTTCTTTTTCTGAAAGAAATTCAAGCAAGGTAGATGATAAGTAAAACAATCCAGAGGACATATTCCCCAATGAGTATCCAAATTATTTCAAGGGGTGAATGCCAGTGGACAAAGACTTTCAGATTAATTTGAAATTAGAAGAAAAAGTTATATATTAAAGAAAAAAGTGCTACTGTATTGCAATGTCTATTTTATTTGTTTGGGGATTTTTTTTCTATGTTTTTGTTTTTTTGTGAAGTGTCATTACCTGAATGAGCAGAAGGCATAGCTGCTGTCAAAGTTGAATGATATACATGAGTGAATACTGTAGATGAAATACTACTGCTTATAGAATATTTTTCCATTTTGAACAAATCTGTACACTACACCTTTGTTTATAAAAAAAATGCTTGTAATAGTCACTGTACTATTCAGATGGGGATAAAAACAAAATTTGTGAAATAAACACTTTTGAAGAACTTGTGACTTGTGGTCAAAAATATAAATTTAGAAGATAACCTCTTTCAATATTTACTTCTATTGGGAACTTTTCTATTTTAACACTACAAAAGAACTTCATAAACATTAAAAAGTGCATTATAAACAAAAATTAACAGCATCAAAGCTTTTACTCGAGACATTGGAAGGTTTAGAAACTGTAACTTCATTTTAGAGATGCTGAAATAATCTGAGCAAATTAGAAATTCATTGAGCATGGAATGTTATGGCCTTGAAAGCCACTGTAAATAAATGGAGAGGAGGGGATGCGATGCCAGCCCTTATGCATGTGCTTAAATCACCGGATCACAGAATGCTGGAATGGTTTGGGTTGGAAGGGATCTCAAAGAGCATCTCATTCCCACCCCCTGCCATGGGCAGGGACACCTTCCACCAGCCCAGGTTGCTCCAAGCCCCGTCCAACCTGGCCTTGGACACTCCCAGGGATCCAGGGGCAGCCACAGCTTCTCTGCCCAACCTCTGCCAGCCCCTGCCCACCCTCACTGTGAAAAACTTCTTTGTATCTAGCCTGAATCTCCCCTCTTTCAGTTGGAAACCAGAACTCCTATTCAAGTCTCTTCCCGTCTTTCTTATAAGCCCCATTTAAATATTCAAAGGCCACAATAATGTCTCCCTGGAGCCTTCTCTTCTCCAGGTGACCCCCCAGCTCTCCCAGCCTGGCTCCAGAGCAGAGGGGCTCCAGCCCTGCAGCATCTCTGGTCCCTCCTCTGGCCTCTCTCCAGCAGCTCCATGTACTTGTGCTGTTGTTGCCAGGGCTGGATGCAGAATTCCAGGTGGGGTCTCACCTGGGGGGGCAGAGGGGCAGAATTCCCTCCTTCGAACTTCAAATGAGACTTAAATAAGTCGATGGCAGAGGGAGAAAATAAAGGAAAACCCTCAGCTCTTTTGTAAGACAAAGTGCATATTGCTGTACATTCACTGATTTAGAGGTTCGTGAAATCATTGGAATTATGTAGGAGAAACAGCTGAAAGATTCTTATAAACAAAAAATTGGAATCTTCACAGGATAACATTTTTCCCTGTAGAAAGTTTACAGAACTTCAACTGTGTCCATGAAGACACGCAGCAGTTTTTGTTTGTACATGAAATATCTTCACCAGTCTTCTCACCTGCAGCCTGGCAGCCTGGGTGGTTCCACTGAAGCATTTATGTCCACAATTCATAGTTCAAGGTGTGTTTTCAACCACCAGGATCTGTGGGAGGTGGGTTTTGTGGATGCCCTGGTGCAGCTGGGAGGCTGCAGAGCCTTGGCTGTGAGGTGCAGGCTCTTTTAGCTCATTCATGCCCTGCTTTTTCACTGTCTGCAGTGTCGGAAGATGAGAATACCCAAGAGCTTTGTGGTGTCAAGCCCATGGGGTACAGGCAGCTCCTGCCATGTCCAGGAAAGCAGGGCTGCCTTCCACCAAACCTCCTGTTTAGAGTCGTAATCTGTGTCAGGGCAGGGTCAGGTGGGACAGCAGGAGGAATTTCTCCCTGGAAAGGGAGGTTTGGAATTCCCACCCCTGGTGGTGTCCAAGGAATGGCTGGATATGGCACTCAGTGCTGTGGTCTTTGGTCAGTCTCACCTTGGACTCCATGACCTTGGAGCTCTTTTCCAGTTAACTCTGTGATTCTGTGAATGAAAATGGTCTTGGACACTTCCCAAGTGGATCTCCATGAATGACTTCCCAATACCCATCCGCCCCAAAAGCTGCTCCCCTCACTTTGTGCTTTTCGTGGCTGACACTTCCCAGTGTAGGTCCAGGTCCTTTGAGGGTGTCAACTGATGTCAAACCCCCGTCCAAGCCCAGCCCTGACCCGTCAAACACTGGGGTTGAGCTCCAGGGCTGTTAATCCTCGGAAGGGGCTGACTGGGAGGTTTGGAGTCCCAGCCCTGGAGGTGTCCAAGGAACGACGGGAGGTGGCACGCAGTGCTCAAGGCACGGGGGGTCCTCTGATCTTGGGGGGCTCTGCCAACCTCAGCCCTTCTGCAATTAACGTAATTAACTGCGAGGCAGTCAGGGATGGCTGTGGGGGGGGACTGCTGCCTGCCCCTGCAATCCCTCTGCCCACGATTCCCCAAGGCCCCCATGGAAAAACAGAACTGAAGTGGAATTTAAGGTAGATAACCAAAAGGAGAAATTACATTCTGAATAAACAAGACAATAAATCAAAACCATGGACGGGTTAAGACACGTAACAAGTTGTGGCCAAAAGCCTCCAGGGATAAACACAACCCAAGAGAAGTGGAATTTGTAATAAATAAATAAATACATAAATACATAAATAAATAAGATTACATTCTGAATAAAGAAGACAACAAATTAAAAGTACAGATGGGTTAACACATGGAACAAGTTGTGGCCCAAAGTCCCCACAGAAAAACAGAACCAAACAGAAGTGGAATTTTAAATAGATAAATAGATAGGTAGGTAGGTAGATGATAGATAGATAGATAGATAGACAGACAGATAAGCAAGTAAGTAAATAGATAAATAATAAAAATATAAGAATTACATTCTGAATAAAGAAGACAGCAAATTAAAACTGTGGATGGGTTAAGACATGGAACAAGTGGAATTTAAAATAAATAAACAAAAACCCAAGAAAATAAATAAATAATAATAAATCATAATTACATTCTGAATAAAGAAGACAACAAATTAAAACCACAGAAGGGCTAACACATGGAACAAGTTGTGGGCCAAAGCCCCTGTGGGAAAACAGAAATGAAGAACTTAAAATAACTAACCAACTAACTAAACAAACGAATAAACGAATTAATGAATATAGAAATAATAAAAAAATTAAATTCACACTGTGAATAAACAAGACAACAAATTAGAAAGGCAGAAGGGCTAACACACGGAACAAGCTCCAGCCAAAAACCCCCGTGGGCAAACAGAACCAAAGAATTTGGGAGGGGAGGGGCGTGGT
>VWZF01002251.1:40633-69552 GCA_013396755.1 Sclerurus mexicanus | reverse complement strand
AGGGGTGCAGAGGGTGGGAATGGGGGTCACAGATTGGGAAGGGGGTGCACTGGGTTGGAATGGGGGTCATGGATTGGGAAGGGGGTGCAGAGGTTGGAAAAGGGTGCAGAGGATGGGGAAGGGGATCAAAGTCTGGGAATGGGGGTCAGAGGATGGGAATGGGGGTCACAGATTGGGAAGGAGATGCAGAGGGTGGGCANGGGTGGGCAAGGGGTTGCAGAAGGTGGGAAGGGGGTATGTGATGTCAAACACAGTCTCTCTATTTTCAGCACTGCTTAGAAAGTGGTGTTTGACTTTCTGTGGTGCTCGAGCCAGTTGTGATACAAACCTATAGCAAAGGGTGCATGTGTCTGTCCAGTAACCAGCCATTTGGATTGGGTATTAGGGAAAATTGCTTCATGAAAAGAGTTGTCCAGCCCTGGCACAGCTGCCCAGAGCAGTGCTGGAGTCATGTGGATGTGGCACTTGGGGACGTGGGTCAGTCAGTGGTGGCCGTGGCAGTGCTGGGGCATCACTTGCTCTAAATGAAGATCGACTTCTGGAGATCTTTTCCATCCTAAATGACTCCATAGTTCTATGATTCTCTCTTTACATGCAGTGACTAGAAGTCACTAGAAGTGATACTTGAAATGTCAGTGACTTAAGGTCTCTGTTTTCGCATCCAGACCCTGCCTGTGTTAGCACTGACAGTGCAGGATAAACTTTTTAAGTCCCAACAGCTTCCAAAAGTGTTTGGTGTGAAGAACTAATTTATGTTCTACATGGTTTAAACTTTGAGTCTCTTAAAAATGAGGTAAATGTGTCCTTTCATACCTGCTCTGGTTTGAAAACAAAATTGAAATTTATTACAGTAGGGCTTTTTATCATTTTGCTATGTGACAGACTGTACCTAAATAATAACATGCCTGTCAGTCATGGTGTGGGGTTTCAGTGGTAAAGCCTGTCTAGTAGTTCTTACAGTAATTCTGCTGGCTCTGCTGAGCTGGATAATACAGAGAGCACCTTGCTTGTACTTGTCTGATGTTAGTTTTCTGTGCCTGTTGCAAGATCTTGTGTCATCTTTAACCACAATATTTTCATATGCTGCTCTTGCGTCTTAATTTTTTTTATGTTATTGATTTTTTTTAGGCTTTCAGAATAGGATCTGATGAACAAGTGTTTTCATACCGAGCACATTTGAGAAGTGTTTGAGGGTTAGAGAGTGTTTCAGATCACCATTTGGTAGCAAGTGGTTAACAAAACCGGGTTAAAAGATGTCTTGAATATAGTGTTTGGTGAGGATTCAAAGTGACCTTTGCTTCCCAACCCCAAAAGTTTGCAGGTCTCTGCATTTGGTACCACTCTGCCCTTATCCAATCACCTTGGAAAATCGTAGAGACTCTGGAAGTCTTGCCATGACAATGTAGGACAGTACTAATTAATGGAGAGTTGCAGCTGTAAAAAAGGACTCCAAGTCGTTTCTCACTCGGGACTTCAGCTACCCCTTGTTGCCCCTCCTGAAATTCTGTGGAGGGAGTAGCATTTGTAGGTATCTCTCCAATCAAGCAAAATTCAGCAGGCTCTGGAGTTATGTACCCTTAGGGAATGGCTCTGTTTCCAGTTTAATTCAGCATAACAGATGGTGCTATTGCTTCTTCATCATTATCTCTTACTGGTTCAGTCCAGCCATCTCTCTTATTCTTGAATTACTGTTTTATTGAGCAGCCAGAAACTCAGGCACAGGCCTGATCCAAGAGAAAATCAGTCCCTCGTTTTCTGCTGACTCTGAGTTGCTCCGCAGCTGCCTAGGTTGTGTGACCTGCCCCGGTTTATTGGCCCCACAGTGCTGTTGGGAAGTTGGCAGCAGCAAGCAGCCTTCATGAAAGAGAGAGATGTTATTGTGAAAGGAATGTTTAAGGGCAAAGTTCCATCCTTGCCCCTGTGCTGTTTGTGAGCCAATGACACCGTGTATGGGATTGAGCAAATAATGTGGATAACAGACAACCTGAACAAAAGGGAGGAGGAGAGCAAGTTCTTTCAGCTTGGTCGGGTCCCCGAGGTGATCTGCAGCAAAGCTTTGTAACCAGTTATTGGTGGCACAGTTTGGGGGAGGCGGAGGGGCAGGAATCAGTGGGCAGGAGGAGTGGTGAAGCATGAATGTCAAGGCTTGTTCTGCTGCAGGGAAGACATGCTTAGGAGGGCAGGGTTAGATTGGATTTTAGAAAGAAACTCTTTACCGTGAGGATGGGGAGGCCCTGGCACAGATTGGGCAGAGAAGCTGTGGCTGCCCCTGGATCCCTGGAAGTGTCCAAGGCCAGGTTGGATGGGGCTTGGAGCAACCTGTGCTAGTGGAAGGGGTCCCTGCCCATGGCAGGGGATGGAACAAGATTGGCTTTAAGGTCCCTTCCAACCCAAACCATTCTGTGATAAGATTCTGAGCATAATCCCTGCATATTCACATCCCAGTGTTGTGTTCCAGACCTTGTCAGTGGGGCAGCCTTGACCTTCCCCAGTTTGGAAAGTGCTTTTCTAGTAATCCTGCTGCCTGTGATCCAAGTTCAGGAGAGATGGAGGAACACCCTATCTCTGGCAAAGCAGCGAAGTAATGCACATAGACAGGCTGAAATCAGCTTAATGAACAGGCATTTTCATTTGCCTTCTTACATCTGTCTGTGTCCTTGCAGTGTTACTTTAAATAGCTGGGTGTTCATGGCAGCTGTTAGAAACAGGGTATGTGGGCGCTGTTGTTCAACTGGGGAAAAGTTCACAGCCTGCCTCTCCCTTGTTTTTCTGCACATGGAAGCAGAAGGGGACTGTGGCAGGCAGCCAGTAGCTGTTTGCTTTGGTTCAGAGGTGGCTTCTCACAAGCTCCCGAGTTGACTACTCCATGTCCCAGTGCATTTGTACACGTGTGCTTGCACGCACTCTCCTGCCTATTTAAAACTGGGTTTTCTTCTCAGAACCTGGGAGCTTGATGCTAAAGCAGTCTACATTACTTACATAGTCGTGGCAGAAACATGAAGTTTTTGATGAGGGATTGTTTTTGCTCCTCAGCTGAAGGAATCAAAGTTAAAATGCATATAAAAAGGGTTGGGTTTTTTTGTTTTGCTTTATTGCCTGGAGTTTTTTTCCTTTGTGGGAACTGTTTCAGAATATAAACCAAAAATCTGCTGCTTTTCCTAGGATGAGGGAATGGCATCTTTGTTTGTTAAAAGCACCATTCATCATCTGATTGTTTCACAGGTGCCCACTATGGAATTTCTTGGATATTACTGTCATGCTTTCAGTGCAGCAATGTCACTAATGTCTGATGTGTTTGGCAGCCTGCTTTGTCCTCCTGGTATCTGAACTTCCCTGTTTGTGTCAAACCTCTTTGTGAACAGGCAGTAAATCTGGAATCTTCCCTGCTCTTTTTTCTGACCATTAATTGAGAGAGTCACAGAACGTGCTGAGTTGGAAGGGACCCAGAAGGATCATTGAGTCCAACACTCAGCCCTGCTCAGGACCATCCCCAAGAGTCACACCATGTTCCTGAGAGGATTATCCAAATGCTGCTTGAGCTCTGGCAGCCTTGGGGCCGTGCCCCCTGCCCTGGGGAGCCTGGTCAGTGCCCACCACCCTCTGGGGGAAGAGCCTTTTCCTGAGATCCCACCTGACCCTGCCCTGGCACAGCTCCAGGCTGTTCCTGGTTGTCCTGTCACTGGTTACTACAGAGAAGAGATCAGTGCCAGCCCCTCCTCTTCCTACAAGGAAGTTTTTCATGTTGTCGCCATCTAAACCACAGCTGTTTATCTCAAACTGCATGGGTTTGTGTTGCCTGCCTCTACGAATACCACGTGAATTTGGAACATTACCCACTTGAGGCTCACTCAGCAATGCTGTTGGTGAGACCCTGTACCTGTGGGTGACTGCTGCCTGTGTTTCAGGTGTGTTCATCGTGGCAGCAAAGCGCACTCCCTTCGGCACCTTCGGCGGGCTGCTGAAGGACTTCTCGGCCACCGACCTGACGGAACACGCTGCCCGCGCTGCGCTGGCCGCGGGCAAGGTCTCCCCTGAGATCATCAACAGTGTCATCGTGGGCAATGTCATGCAGGTTGGTAGCCTGGGAAGTCTGCTGGTGGGAGGTTATTTCAGTCATCTCCCTCGGCGTGGTCTTACGGGTAAGTTCGCAGCCAAGAATAAAGTGAAGGGATGGGAGGGAATGAGTGAGCAGCGTTTGTAGGGTAGTGTTTCCTGTTGGTGTTTGAGGGACATACCCTGCTGCTCTGGGGTACTGATGGGGGCAAGGCTTAGCTTGCTTTTTTTGGTACCAAAGGTGGTTTAAACTAGCACAAGCTGATCCCCTAAAATATATATTTGTTAAGTGGTTAGTTGCTAATCCCTGGTACACTCTTCCTGTCTTAATGGCTCAAGCTGTGTAACACAGTGATCAGTGGCTTTTCACTGAATTATATAAATCCCTTTTTATCTGAAGACTGTGATTGATTTGAGTCTATTTCCCTTGAGTTTTGCGTAGGATTTTTTTTGAGTGAATATGAGTTTCCTTTGAGCTGGAAGGATTCGTGCCTTGATTGGCAGAGACATTTGGACAACCATGTCTTTCCCAAAGAGCTTGTGAGGAGGATGGTGTTGTTTGCAGGGCACCACATTGCAAATCTGCAGTTTTCCACATATCTACATGAGTGTCTTTGTTTTAGGCAAGACAGCAAAGAACATTTCTGCTTTTTTTCATTTTTTGTGTTCTGACTTCACTATCATTTAGTGTAGGGACTTTTCTTTTGCACTGAGTGTTTCAAAGAAGCAGAAGAAACATGTAACAGACCTTTCATGGTAAGTGAAGAAACATGCAGTATTCCTTCATAAGGATTTTTAGCTGGAAGAGTAGTTTGAGATTACCCTGTCTCCTACAGCTACCATCTCAGCTTTTATTCAGCTTTTTAATTTTGCAAGAACTATCTCTGAGCTAGGAAATAATTGCTGTAATGCTTTTACATGGGAAATAGCGTTCTCCTAATAAAATTCTTTTTCATTTTGAAAATGCATTTCTTTTCCTTTGCATCATACTTTCCCTATCCCAATAGATTTTCTTTTTTTTTTTTTTAAGTCCTGGATTCCTTTTAGATGTTATTTGAATGAGTTTATGTAACTGTGTACGTATGACCATTTTAAACTCCCCTTCTTCAGCAGAAGTGGCTTCATTAATTTTTTTTTTTCTGAACTTGCATTGGTATGTAGCACTGGGCACAGAACTTTGTCTTTATAATACATTTTAGCTTAGGGCATGATCCCCAAGAACATTAGTGTTCTGTCTGGTCTTGGGGGGGCCTTCCCTTGTTGGTCTGAGCAATATTAATTTACCTTAAAGTGGTTGCTGCTCACCAGTCGGGATCTGTCCTTGTATCAGTCTGCTATATTTAGGTTGTTTTATAAGGGATGGGGGAAAACATAAGACTGACTAAGTTGCTGACTTGAGTCTTAACATCTCTAATCCGTTTTTGGCCTGATGTCTGGCTTTTACAGCACAGACTTTATTTAAACTGCACCTTAAAACGTTGACACTTTTAGATCATGTAGGATAGTGTCTCTTTTTTTGAAGTGAATCAAAGTTTCTCTTATGACTGGTAGTATTTCTGCTGATCATACACTGTCTTCTACCACGGATGCAATCATCCCATTCTGGCTTTTCATCAAGGCTGTAGCTTTGCAAATACATCAGCATGTGGCCAAACCTCCTGTCTGTTCTGTCTGCAGAGCTCCCCAGATGCAGTTTACATTGCGAGACATGTTGGTTTACGTGTGGGAGTTCCCATCTCTGTTCCAGCCCTCACTGTCAACAGACTCTGTGGCTCTGGTTTCCAATCCATTGCCAATGGATGTCAGGTACAAAGCTCTGTATTTCTGTGTTGTAGCTGTTAACATGGGAGAAGAGATGTGTGTAGAAACATTTGTGTTTGGGATGAGTCCTAACATGGATTTTTAGCTTCCACTGGTAGAGACTTCCTACTGTCCTGCATGGTTTTTTTTGCAGGAGTTCAGTCTCCACAGTGCCACATTGTGGTTAGTTTTTAAAATCAGCATTGTAGTTGTTTTTAGTTGAATACAAGAAAGCAACAAGTATTTGCTGGTGAAATAGAGCTCAACTGTGCAATAGTTGCATCCTGTGATCCTGTTTGTCTGGATTGGAACTACTGGGTGGGCGGCTTTCATCTCTTGATCAGTGTTTATATTCTCACCTGGTTAGCTGGAAAAGCAGCAACTTGTGCTTTTCAATTGTTTTGTTCAAAGGTCCAAACCTCTCATGGGTTAGGTAATTTATAGTGTCAGTTCTTTTAAAATTGAAGAGAATCAAGTTATTTTTGAGTGGTTGGCAAAAACCACTGAGTAAGATGGCACAGTGGGCTTTATTTCATTTGTTTGTACATTTCATTTTACAAATTCTTGAGCAACCAGATAGTTGGTTTTGTGCTTTGTTTTTTCTTGGCCCAGAGGATTATTGAAGTCTGATCCTCTAGAAGGGTAATATGTGAAAGACAATGTAGAGTTAAGGTTACATGTTTACAGTAATGACTGATTTTTCTAGTGCTTTCTGCAATGGCCATATGCACGCTTGTCCACAGTGAAAAAACTACTGGAGAGTTTGACCACCTTTATAGAAAGTAAAGGTTGTGTAATCGTTTCCAAAGATGGCATTTCATCAATGCAGCCAATGTTTCTGTATTTCTCTGGCACACAACAAAGCTGCAGCTTCTATGCTGAACTGCTTAAATGTTCACAAACTTTTTAGTAACTACAGGAAGCATGTCAGCACATATTACTAAAATCAGTCACATCCAGGGATGGGGCAGCCCCATCGTCTTTGGGAAAATTTCATCAGCTTCCATTCCAGTACACAAATAACTCTAACAGTCCAATTCAGTGAATCATTTTAAGGAAGCACGTTTCCTGTGTGGTTTGATGATGTGTTTAAGAATTAGGACTTGCAGGTGCTTTGCACTCTGCCAGTGATGAATTAGTGTGTTTTGTGTGCTTCTTTTGGCAGCTTACCTAGCTGATGTCTCCAAAAATTATTTCCCTTTTTTTTTTTGAATGATAAGGTCTTGTATCAGGCTTTGAGGTTTAATTTGTGTACCTTTTGAGAAGACTGGGAGCTGAAAAACACTCAGCTCAACCATCTGTGAACCTAACCACAGAAGCACGCAGAGACTTAACTCCTTTGTTCCTCTGTCCTGTCGTATGTGCACACCCATGTTCTCTTCTTCCTTCATGGATATAATCATTCCTTGCTGAAAGGAGAAAGAAAGACCATGCCATGAAAGAGACAGACCCCAACTTTAATGAACCATTCCTAAATATACACATGACTAAGTTTGAATTAATGCTCATTTTTTGGCTTAATAGGTGACAAGCTCTTTTTTTAAAACAATTGTTTTTTCCTTACTCAAACTGAATCCTCTATCTGTTTTGTCTTTCTCTTAACAGGAAATTTGCCTTAATGAATCAGAAGTTGTTCTGTGTGGTGGAGCTGAAAGTATGAGCCAGGCTCCTTATGCAGTTCGAAAGGTTCGATTTGGCACCAGATTAGGAGCAGAACTCAAGGTCTGGTACTTTTTCTTTGGACTCCTCCTTTTTTTTCTTCTCTGAACAAAGTGGTGTTTACAGACCAATGTAAAGTATCAGGTCTGTAGACATTAAATCCTTGCAAATGAAACTACTGGAGGTGAGGTCCAGATGTAGTTGTTCAAAGCATTTAACCAGTATTTGTACATTATCAATACAGTAGGTTCAGCCAATGTTGTTAAGCATGCCAGTTTTTTGTAGCTTTTCCAAAACCATATTTGAATTTCTGTTCCATATTAAACATATCAATGAACTTTTAGACACAAAGTTTAGTTCACTTGGTACATCCCATGCAAGTTCTGTATATAAAAACTTGTCAGAGGCTGAGAAATAGAAGCATGCACAGTGTAGGCAAGGCTAGTAATGCTGGCAGTAGGTAGGCAGACTGATAAAGAACATGTGTACCTCCAAGCTCTAAGATCTCTCCATTTCAGAAGTGGAAACTTGAAGTTAAATCCATTGACAGGTAAGTTATTTTATATTTTCTTGTAAAGATAAATCCTTAGTGAATACTGTGGAACACGTGCAGCAGATTAGATTGATAATGTGCTCTGATTATTACCACTTACTCAGCGGGTCATAACTGAGATCAAAATGCAAAATTAGGATATTTCGGTGTTTCAGCCCTTTGTCTTTTTTTTCCTGTGCTGTTTTTCCGTTATGAAGGTGGTGAATATGAATTAGGCTTGGCTCTATTCTGGTGTGGCACTGTGCCTAAGCCTCAGTTCCTACAGACACCTTCACAAAGTTGCTGATACACTGAGTAGGTTCTACTGAGTTCTTATCATGAAGATAATTTAATTATACAGACACAGGTGAATGAGTGATTTAACTTGCAGAACTTTACTGGTGACAGATAACAAAACCCATCTGAACTGACTGGGCTTGCCTTTATCAGATTAAGTGAACTTAGACTTGGTTGTTTCCTCACTTGAGATCTTTTACCTACATAAAGCTTTGGCTCACTAAAGAATCAGTAGGCTGCTGTGCCTTTTCACAGTTCCTCACCTTTCGTTCTTGGTAACCAAACAGGTGTGTTTTCTCGTAGGTCTCTAATAAATAATCCATGCAGAAGTGAAATATTCTAAAATACTAAAAATTGCAGGCTGTTCCCAAACCTCCTGGGTGAGTGCAAAGAACCATACAAGCACACAATGTAGATTAACTAAAAAAAAGCACACCAGAATTTGCACTCTGCTTTGCAGTGTGTTCATTCTAATAAATAAATTACCTGTAGTTGACCTGAATTAATTTTACAAAGAGCCATTACCTTCCAAGAGGCTGCTGAACAGTTAGAGACTGTCAATAATAAATGCTAATATTGCTGTGTTTTCTGAATTTCTTCTTGCAATGTTCCATGCAGTTGGAAGACACGTTGTGGGAAGCTCTAACAGATACACATGTTAAAATACCTATGGCAGTGACAGCTGAAAATCTGGCTTCAAAATACAGCATCTCACGACAGGAGTGTGACGGATACGCACTGAAAACGCAACAGAGGTGCAAAGCTGGTTAGTAAATTTAGGAATGGAAGTGTTTATATGACTCTAGCTTCAGATCTAGTCAGTTTTTAGCTTCCATTCAAAGTTCATTCTCAGGTTTTGTGTAGCTCCTGGGGTAATTTGTCCTTTGATTTGTGTACTATAGTTCATGGTGTGATACAGGCCCACTCTTGGGAGGTTTGACTTTGTGTCTGCTGAGTCAGGTGTTGTGCCCATCGACAAGTTAAGTAAGGAGCCCCCTCTCCACTGCCTTCCTGTGCCTTCCTCATGGACATTCCATAGCTGTTCAGGCAGCAAATGCTGTCACGTGGTGCATTTTAACAGCCTGTCACATGTCACAGACCTGAGCAGGAATCATGTTCATGAGAGTGGCTTGTTGGCATCCTCTGGTGAGATGCAGCATTGTCCCAGGCATGACTGACTGCTCTCCTTTCTTTCCTCTTCCCTGCAGAACAGTCCTCATCCGCAGTGACCCACATCCTTCTTGCGTGCCAGCATGTGCTGTCATTGATCTAAATCCTTTTTCTTCCTTTGGCAAATCCAGTGCTGTTCTAAACCTCTTGAACAGTTAGAGCAGAGGGGATATTTGTACAGGAGCTGTGTTTTAAACTGTTTTCTGAATAGTTTACATGGCCAAAGCCATAATTCAGAGACATTCAGCTCTTGGGCCCCCTGTGTAANATGGTCTTTAATGTCTCTTCCAACCAAAACCATTCTGGGATTCTGTGATTGGATTACTGTGAAGTTCAGGCCAAAACCCAGTTGTGGTTGTCCTGGGGCTTAACATACCTTTCATCCCAAAGGCAAATGAAGGGAGCAAAGATCTAAGTGTGCTTTTAGGTTCTAACAATGGTGTGTTTTATCAGCTGCACTCTTGAAGGAAGAGTCTGTTTTTTCCAATGGGTGTAGCAGTGCTTTTTGTAACTTTTCTCCATCATTTATTACCTTTCCTGCTGATCTTGTTAGGTAACTCCTGCTGATCCTGGAGCCTTTGCTAGAAACTGTGCTTCTTTCTTGTTTTCTAGGATTTTGGCTTGCTGTTTTTATTTCTGCCTGTAGGACCAGTTCGTCTTATACCACAGTAAAGAGAGAGTCAGGAAAGAAAAAGGTTCTGAGGAATTTATTGAGAAGTCCAGAGGTAGCTAAACAACATCAGATATGACAAATTCCGTGTCTGAGTTTTAAATCCATATCTAATGTTATAGTAAGTGATGTGGCCAGATGCTTTTATGAGCATCTTAGATACCTGCAATGTCTTGAATCGTCTCAGGTTTAGGCAGCTGAATCCCATTCTGAGATCCTGCCTTGACTGTCGTACCTGGGGAAGAGCACCTTGGACAGGATTCTAATTGATATATAATATCTTATCAACAGAGAAAGTGTGGCTTAGTTTTTCCCACATTCCTCTCCAAGATGTGCATCTTCTTGGCCATCTGATAAATGGCAGAGCTGTAGAGAAAAGCAGCAATACACGGGGATGTGTACCAAAAATAAATTCACTGGTTTTGAAAAAAAAAAAAAAATAAGTGTTCAGTTATTTTAAGCTGAAATAAAATTTTAATATTTTCTCTTTGGAGAAGCTTGAGAGTGTACTTGTACAGTTTGTGTCCAATTTCTTAAAGAAAACCCACAAGCAAAAAAGAACAATAAAACACCAATCAGCTTATTTAAGCAAAATAAAGCACAAACATTGCTGTCCCTGAACTTTTAGTTTAAATAGAGCAAAAGTTGTGAGCACATGGAAATATGGTTATTGGTCANATGGAGGGACAGGACACAGGGAATGGCTTCCCAGTGCCGGAGGGCAGGGTTGGGTGGGATATTGGGAAGGGATTGCTGGCTGGGAGGGTGGGCAGGGGCTGGCACAGGTTGGGCAGAGAAGCTGTGGCTGCCCCTGGATCCCTGGGAGTGTCCAAGGGCAGGTTGGATGGGGCTTGGAGTACCCTGGGCTGGTGGAAGGTGTCCCTGCCCATGCCAGGGGAGTTGGAATGAGATGGTCTTTAATGTCTCTTCCAACCAAAACCATTCTGGGATTCTGTGATTGGATTACTGTGAAGTTCAGGCCAAAACCCAGTTGTGGTTGTCCTGGGGCTTAACATACCTTTCATCCCAAAGGCAAATGAAGGGAGCAAAGATCTAAGTGTGCTTTTAGGTTCTAACAATGGTGTGTTTTATCAGCTGCACTCTTGAAGGAAGAGTCTGTTTTTTCCAATGGGTGTAGCAGTGCTTTTTGTAACTTTTCTCCATCATTTATTACCTTTCCTGCTGATCTTGTTAGGTAACTCCTGCTGATCCTGGAGCCTTTGCTAGAAACTGTGCTTCTTTCTTGTTTTCTAGGATTTTGGCTTGCTGTTTTTATTTCTGCCTGTAGGACCAGTTCGTCTTATACCACAGTAAAGAGAGAGTCAGGAAAGAAAAAGGTTCTGAGGAATTTATTGAGAAGTCCAGAGGTAGCTAAACAACATCAGATATGACAAATTCCGTGTCTGAGTTTTAAATCCATATCTAATGTTATAGTAAGTGATGTGGCCAGATGCTTTTATGAGCATCTTAGATACCTGCAATGTCTTGAATCGTCTCAGGTTTAGGCAGCTGAATCCCATTCTGAGATCCTGCCTTGACTGTCGTACCTGGGGAAGAGCACCTTGGACAGGATTCTAATTGATATATAATATCTTATCAACAGAGAAAGT
Organism: Sclerurus mexicanus; assembly: GCA_013396755.1. Classification (NCBI taxonomy): domain Eukaryota; kingdom Metazoa; phylum Chordata; class Aves; order Passeriformes; family Furnariidae; genus Sclerurus; species Sclerurus mexicanus. The sequence continues at coordinate 57,761 of VWZF01002251.1, read as the reverse complement.
GTGGCTTAGTTTTTCCCACATTCCTCTCCAAGATGTGCATCTTCTTGGCCATCTGATAAATGGCAGAGCTGTAGAGAAAAGCAGCAATACACGGGGATGTGTACCAAAAATAAATTCACTGGTTTTGAAAAAAAAAAAAAGATAAGTGTTCAGTTATTTTAAGCTGAAATAAAATTTTAATATTTCTTCTTTGGAGAAGCTTGAGAGTGTACTTGTACAGTTTGTGTCCAATTTCTTAAAGAAAACCCACAAGCAAAAAAGAACAATAAAACACCAATCAGCTTATTTAAGCAAAATAAAGCACAAACATTGCTGTCCCTGAACTTTTAGTTTAAATAGAGCAAAAGTTGTGAGCACATGGAAATATGGTTANGAAAAAAAAAAAAAGATAAGTGTTCAGTTATTTTAAGCTGAAATAAAATTTTAATATTTCTTCTTTGGAGAAGCTTGAGAGTGTACTTGTACAGTTTGTGTCCAATTTCTTAAAGAAAACCCACAAGCAAAAAAGAACAATAAAACACCAATCAGCTTATTTAAGCAAAATAAAGCACAAACATTGCTGTCCCTGAACTTTTAGTTTAAATAGAGCAAAAGTTGTGAGCACATGGAAATATGGTTATTGGTCATGCTCTGCAATTATCTTGATATTTTTATCATAGTCCTTTTATTTTCATTTTTGTGGTTGCAGCTAATGACGCTGGCTACTTTAATGCTGAGATGGCACCAATTGAAGTGAAAACCAAAAAGGGGAAGGAAAGCATGCAAAAGGACGAGCACCCCAAACCCCAGACCACTATGGAACAATTGGCAAAGCTCCCGTGTGTCTTTAAAAAGGATGGAACGGTCACTGCTGGGAATGCTTCAGTGAGTACATCAGAGCCTAGGGTTGTGAAAGTGTCACCTTTATGGTTCTCCAGATTTATTGCCACTGTTTTTATGTCTCACTGAGTCACCTCTGCCTGTCAGTGGTGTCTCCTGATGAAAATGACTGCTAATTCTGCAGCTCAAAGCCCCTGGTTGACTCTTCCAGCCCCAGGATGGCAAGGGATCTTTCAGTCTGCTCCGAGTCTTAGAGTTTGAGTCTGTGGATTGTCACTGATCTTTTAGTGAGCTATTGGCCCTCTTCATCAGCCTTGAATTGTGCAGTTGATGCCTGCAGTGGCAGTGTAGAATTAGCCATTCTACTTTCGTGGACAATAATTGCTGAATATTTGCCTTACAAACCTGGCATTATATTACTGATCTAAGTGCTGCTTCTCATCTTTGTACCACAATTCCTATCCTCTGTCATCCACATTTTGCTCTTACCCAGAGTAGACTGAGTGCTTAGCAGCATGTCATTATGGGCTGTTCCTCTTACAGTCATTATCTTAATTAATTGATTGAAGTTCTTTGGGACAGGTCTTTGTGATCATATAGTCTGAATTCCTGCCTAAAATAGATCATCACAGCCACAGTAAGTATGGGTGTCCAAAGTATCTTTTATAATTAATATCACATACACTATCCATTCTTAACAGTGTTCTTGGAAGTCTGCAGTCATGTTTCCCATGCCAAGGGAGTCTTTAAGAGTCAAAAATGTATTTTACTTCACTACATTTAACTTTCGTTCTGAGTCCTCACAATAGTGAAAGATTATCCTTTTGTTGTTTTGAATAAAAATTGTCTATTAAATGTTAATTGTAGTGTCTTGGACTCGAGCATTTTTTGAGAGTTTAGTTTAAAGAGTGTGGGGATTTTTTATTTCTTTGTATTTTCTCACTAAGCATGGTTTTCTCTCTTGCTGCAAGGGTGTGTGTGATGGAGCTGGTGCAGTAATCCTTGCCAGTGAATCAGCCCTTAAAAAGCACAGTCTTACTCCTCTGGCGAGAATAGTGGCATATCACTCATCTGGCTGTGACCCTTCCATCATGGGCATTGGTAAGTTTCAATAAAGCACATCATTTCATAGCATGAAGCAGCATTAAAATATTATTGTCTTGGGCCTTCTAAAGGAAAGAAAGGGAGGCTGCAGTGTGAGGTCTGGCAGCTCTGAAGATGTTTGTGTGTCTTACTGTCCATTCCACTGTGTCAGTCCATCCCTCTCATGCAGAGGGACAGATTTACTCCTTACTTTGGCTGGAAGGGTATGTGCACTGTCTGACCTGTAATACTAACACTAAACTATAGTTCCTCCAGGCACCATTTTCCTTTCCCTTTTTACTCTCTCTGTTAGTAAGTCGAGAAAACAAATACTGTCTCAGTGTTTGTTGGGGTTTTTTTAAACCATTTTTCTCCTGAAATTCAGTTTGCTGTAAGCTTTGAATCCCATTCTAAAATGTACAACTGAGTTGTCTTCCTCACCTGTTGCTGGGGGAGTGTTGGCTTTGAGCAGTTACTCAGTGGCTCAACCTAAGTTTGGATTCCAGAAAGCATGTCTGTTCAGGTATTATTTGGCAAGCCAAATACTTCCTTGATTGTTTTAGTCCCATATTTTATGTTTCCTCATCAAGTACTTTGTAACACACACAATTCCTCAAATCCAATCCAGACATCCCAGGATTTTTACCTTCTGTGCAGTTTGTAGACAGCATTGTATCCCAGCATTGCTTTTCCTCTATATCCTTCTATTCAGAGAAGCCACTGTTGACTGGTTCGTTGTGTCAGTGGAAATGCAAATGAAGCATTGTCAGATTTGTTTCCCTGATCAGACTATCTGACTGACACAACCTTAAAAGCAAATGTGGAGGGAGGGTTTCTTTCGCCAGGCTTCATGCTGTCATTGTGCTTCCTAAACCAGCCCATTCTTTCTAGGTCAGCAGCCCTTATAGCTTGTTTAAAAACTTCATAAATCATATGGGGAAACAGTTAGAACCTCAACTCCTTCACACCACAGCTTGTCCCAGGCAACTCAAAGAGACCAGATGAGATTCATTGACATGACAGCAACAGATCTGAGAACAGGAGCTCAGTCTGCACAACTGCCCTTTCACATACTGATAGTGATACGGAGTCCTGCCCCACAATGTTTGGTGAGAGAATTCATTATTAGAGAGAGGGGGGGAAAAGTTTACTTGGCTGTCATTAGTGGTCCTTGTATTGTCTACATGAGACCCTCCCATTACTCTCAGGCGTAAGAGGCATACTAAAATCCTTCCCTAATGAGATGCACTTAGAGTTCAGTATTAAGCTGTCTGAGGCTCTCTAATACTGGGCTCTGAACTGAGCGCTTTCTTATTGTAATTTTTCTGTCTCTTTGCTAATTTACCTATTTTTATGATTTTTATTCTTAGAGCTGGGAGTTTTCAACACTTTTTTTATTTTGGTAGTGAGATAGATTTAGAATTGTTAATGTTATAGAATTGGGGGTTTTTTTGTATAATAATCAGTAACCATCTAACATCTCGATGTCTTTGTCCTGTAAGCACATACCTAACTAAGCCTTTCAAATTCTCTTTGAGTGTGTCTTTCCTTAGGTAGCTGTGCTTTGAAGTTAATTGCCCTTAGTGGATTATAGTAGGTCAGCTTTCTTCCAGAGCCCAGTTTTATTGACAAACTCTGTAACAGTGTCAGAAAAAAAACATTTTACTGTCTTCAGCTGTGCAAGACCTGGGTCTGAGGGAACATTAGATTGGTCAGAATAAACTAATTAAATGTTAGGGTTTTTACTAGAAGATTTTCAGATACATTAAGAACACCCAAACAACAATACCCATGACCAGCAACTCTGGAGCAGCTTGTTTTTTTTCTTTTGGGTTAGCTTGAGGCTGCAAGTTATGAGGGAAGAATAAATTCATCCAAGGGTACTGGAAAGGAGAATGCCTCAAAACTGTCATGAAGTTGTTTTATTTGTCTGGGGGCTGTTTCTTTTCTTGACTTGAAAGCTCTATGTGTGTTTACCAACAGAGCAGTGCAGCAGTACTAAACCTCTTAGTCTTCCCTGACTGTATGTTGAGAAGGTGACCACATAGTTTTGAGATTTAAAAGTTCTTACAACCTAATAAAGCAGGTAAGTGGCATTTCCAGAATTCAATGGCTGTACAGAGGGTCGCTGGAAGGGAGTTGATGAGGTTTTGTGAAGCTATCCTATAGAAGACTTTATTTACTGATTTGTTTTTTTAATTTAACTAACTGCGTATAATTTCCAAATAGGCCCTGTACCTGCAATTACTGAGGTTTTGAAGAAAGCAGGATTGACCCTGAAGGACATGGATTTGGTAGAGGTGAGAAGTTTTTACATCAATAGTGATTTTACCTCTGATCTCTTTAGCAGAAACATTCCGCTCATCCGTGTAGGTGTTCAGGAATGTCAGGAGCCTGCCTGACCTCTGTCCATCTGATTTCTGCTGCACAGTTGCACAGTCATTACAAAAGTGTCAGGCACGTGGAAAACAAAAATGGTGTGATAGCATTCCATGGAATAAAAATACCCTCATGTGGCATGACGTTTCACTCAGTTGGCTGGACTGTTCATGTTTTTAGTTAGTCACACTTCTCCACTAGTGAACAGGGCCTCTTCTTGTCAGAGAAACAGGCTCTTCGTGGGCACACTGCATCAGAATATACAGCTCCTTTTTTTATAGTACATACCTCATACTTGCTTTGTATTTTAATTTAATTGGGTTGGATTGACAGTTTGTGTGCTGACCTAAGTATACTTTTATGAACAGTGGTTAACATCTCCCTCAAAATGACCTGGTGAAGAGGTTCACCTCATTTGATCTTGTGTGCACACATACTGCTGGAGGCTTGTGTAAAAATCATATTGTTTCTCTGGTGCTTTAGGTAAATGAGGCGTTTGCACCTCAGTACCTGGCTGTCGAAAAAGTTTTGGGCCTTGACCCTGAAAAAACCAATGTCAATGGAGGTGCCATCGCTATAGGCCATCCTTTGGGAGCCTCGGGGTCACGGATCACAGCTCACCTGGTCCACGAGTTAAGGTATGCACAGAGCCAGTAGCTGCAGGTGGTGAATGCAGTCCAAGAGAGTTTTAGCATGAATGCAGCGTGACTGAACTCCATCAGCTTAAAGCTCTCCTCACTGGAATGTACCACTTTCTGTACACATTTGTCACCTTGTGCCCTAGTCCAGCTCCTGCATTTGCCTAGTAATCCATTCTGTTGTCATTACAGAATTGTTTTGCTTCCTCCAGGTCTGATCCAAGCTCACAGGAGTCATGGGAAGGTTTCCTCTTTTGAAAATACCTTTGAGGAAAGTCTTAACATGGTGCATGTCATAGAATCAGAGAACCCTGGACTGGTTTGGTTTGGAAGGGACCTTAAACATCATCTNCCCTCCCAGCCAGCAATCCCTTCCCAATATCCCAGCCAGCCCTGCCCTCTGGCACTGGGAAGCCATTCCCTGTGTCCTGTCCCTCCATACCTTGTCCAAAAGACCTCTCCAGTCCTCTTAGGTACTGTAAGGGAGTACATTAAAAGACTTTGTTATTACTTTCTTTCTCCTCTGGTCCATTTACAGAAATTCTGACTCTCTTGACTTGATACGCTGAGCACCATTTTAATCTGAATTTTTGTTTATTTTTCTTCCCCCTTTGGGCAGAGATTGCTGTGTCTCTTTGCTTGTACTTGCAACTCTGTCTTAGTGTTCAACCATAAAGCCTCAGATAATTTACACCTTGTAGAAAACTGTTTCTTGGAGTGTGGCTGTAGGAAAGTTAGGTTTTAAAAATTACCTCAGCAGTGTTCAGGTGGTTTTAAAACTACTGTGGAAGTGTCCAAGGCCAGGCTGGATGGGCATGGAGCAACCTGATGGAGTGGAAGGTGTCTCTGCCTATGGCAGGGGCATTGGGATAAGAAGAGCTTTGAAGTCTTTGGTTTTCTGCAGAAATATTTCAACATCAGTTGAGGCTTCCTGATATTTTTCTAGAAAAAGAACAACATCCACATTCCAAAACGTCATCCGTAGTGACACCCAGATGATAAGCTACTTTCCTTTCATAAAACCAGGACAAGAGCTACTTTGGTTTCATAAATGCGAGTGATTTTCTCTGCTGGTTTTTGTGTGCAGGCGTCGTCGTGGGAAGTACGCAGTTGGGTCGGCTTGCATTGGTGGTGGACAAGGTATTGCTGTTCTCATCGAGAACACAGCCTAAGAGATCCTGGGGGCTGCAGCCTGGCCTGAACTACTAATGCCCTGAGAAACCCCTGCCTTCTGTGACAGCAGAGCATTACTGCCTGCCTTTCCTGCAAGGTAAAGGAGCAGCTGAGAAGTGAGAATTATGAACAAAAAGGATTCCCTGATGTCTTTCTAGCTAAAGGAAGTGGAATGTCAATATAATTTCACACTGATGAAGTATTTTCTGAAAGCCTCTTTTCAATCAAAGTTAACGTATTTCTGTAGGCAAAATTATTTTCATTTCCTGAGGAAATTGCCTGTGAAACTTTCACAAACCTGCCTTAAAATAGCAGTCAGTGCAGCTTTTTAAGCAAGTATTGCTTAAACCTTTCTTATTTCAGGTACTGATGCTGCCTGGCTCATGTGCCTCTCTTAATGTCAGGAAATGTGAAAATGTAATCAGAGACCTTCTGAAATATTGATTATAGATTGATGACTATTAACCTGTACCCTGCTGTTTTGCAAGGGAAAAGAAAATTAACAAAACCTGAAATTTCCATTGTGCCTCCCAAAAGATCAATAAATATAACAGGAAAAAAAAAGAGCTTGGTGTTCTGTTTGTTTATTTTAAAAGTAAATCACCCTGAGAATTGTTACTTTTGGGAAATCAGTGTTGGCTTTTGGAGAGACTGTTTTTCCTGGAGGAGGTAGTTTCTGGTAGTTTCTAGTAATCTCTAGCAAATCTCCCAGCCCTCTGAGAAGGAGGGTAGCTGCTTCTAACTGTGTCACTGCATGGTCACACCAACTCATTTCTGAGCTTCCTCTGATAGTATCATTCTTGGGTCACTTTGTGTGGGACTGTTCTTAGCCGCTTTTGGGAAGTGCACCTCTGAGGAAGCTGAGGCAGTGGAGTTCAAGTTATGAATCATTTGTCAGAATGGACATGACTCATTTGGATGAAATGAGGTCTTTGTGCTCACTTTAGGCTCACTGCAACAAGAGCAACTTGCAGCTTGCTCTGATGTGGATGTCTATGTGAGATATTCACAGTTGGAGAGGTCCCTGTCAGAGGCAAGCACACACCTCTCCATAAGACTAAAACAGTAGCAAAGACTTCAGCCTTTACTCTTCCTCAGCCTCTGTCAAAATATTCCTTATCTACATCTTGGCACTCCACTGGCATGACGTGATTATGAAAGCTGGGAGGTTCACTCCAAAACTGACTGCCTAGCCTAGCAAGAAATTCAGGTCAAGGCAGGTGGTGTTAAAACTGGTGGATAACAGCTGAAGTATGCTGATCACCATTCCAGGGGTTTTTATGGATGCAGTGTGTTTGACAACTGTAGAGATATTTAGTGCTGTTTATATGGATTAAAAAAACCAAACAACCCAGCTGCCCTAAGGCAGCAAACCAGATGTTCATTTTATACAGTATCTGTTTTCCTTTTTCTAGTCTATCTTAGTAAATTAGTGTTAATGGGATTTCACTGTTCTGTTGCCACATGGATTTTGCCACATCCTTTTGCAGGAGGATTTCTGTTCTTAGTTCCTTCCATAATAACCAATAACTAATTCCCTTTTCCTTCTTGTCTGTGCATATCATCATTGAATTCTCATCTTCAGGGAACTGGATGCAGTTTTTCCAAGATGTCATCCCTATGTAATAACAGTTCTTTATGAGCTCATCACTGCATATGTGCAGTAAATAATAATTCCCTTCGTGCACTTTATTTTGCACATAATGTTTCATTTCTCCCTTTTATCACTCAAGTCTTTGAGATCTATATGTAATTCTAGCTGTGAGAGCTGTATTTGGTCATCCTGAATAATTGTGTATTTCCTGAAATATGCATCATAATGTCCACCTCCTTTTCCAGATAACTTGTTATATGTAAGTTACAACTTCCAGATATCATAACAAGCACGTTACCAGCACAGATGATTGTACATCCTGCTAGTACCTTTCTTTGCTGTGTGAACCAGCTGCTTATTCTCATATCATTCCATTTTTATCCTGTTCATTTCCTGTAAGAGCTTTGCCACACTAAAACGAAACAGAAAAATCCTTTTCCATTAAGTCACAGGGACGGTTCTCACTCATGCAGCTTCTTCCATAACACCCAGCTGAGGTCACCAAGCTCAGAGTGATGTGTTTGTAGAATCATGGAATGGTTTGGGTTGGAAAGGCCCTTAAAAGCCCATCCCATCCCACCCCCTGCCATGGGCAGAGACCTTCTGCCAGCCCAGGTTGCCCCAAGCCCCGTCCACCCTCCCCTTGGACACTCCCAGGGATCCAGGGGCAGCCACAGCTTCTCTGCCCAACCTGTGCCAGCCCCTGCCCACCCTCCCAGCCAGCAATCCCTTCCTAATTTCTGGTTTAAATCTACTTTGTGTCGGTTAAACCATGGTTGAGACCATTGACAAGTCCTGTGTGTAGACCACAAATCATTGAGTTGTCAGTGACTTTGTATCTGGGGAGGGAGTCCTTCTCCTGAAAGGTGCATCGATGGTCTGGGTTTTGGGGAAAATGCTGCAGATTCCTCTTCTGTAGTTCCTGATTTCACTTTTAAGCCTAGAGCATGTTCCCAGAAGGGCAAAGCCAGGTCCTGTGCTAGGCCATGGACAAACACAGTTTGCTGTACTTCAGAATACAGTCATACAACCACAGGATGGTTTAGGTTGGAAGGGACCTTAAAGACTGTCTTGGACAGGGATGCGAAGTTTTGGCTTTTTCTTACCACGTTATCATTGAAAGTGAGCACAAGCATTTGTCAAAAACATTTGATTCCTGGGCCAATCTTTCACAATACGTAGGGGTGCCAGGCCTTGAGGTTTTGGTCTGAGCTTGTCTTTACTAGCAAGTCCAATCATTTATTACAGAATAACAGCAGTAATACCTGATCCCTGGAGATAATTCCCAGCTATGTTCTCTGACTTCCCAGATGTCACAATGGTAGAACTGTGTCTCTGCCTTTGGAAAATGAAGGCATCTCTGCTAGGAGCAATTGGAATTAGGGGAATTAAATAGTGTCCTGGGAGGAGCAGAAGATAAGGAAGAAATGTGTCAAAATTTAGAGGGATAGTCACATATTTTGATTGTACCAAGACCATCCTTTTTTTTTTCCCTTTTAGGCTCAGTTTCATTCTCTATGTGAGTGGTTTCTTATTATAGAGCATAATGAAAATTTTGATTATTTATTTATTTGGTTTTGTTTCTTTTGGGGGTTTTTTCCTCCCTTTTTTTTTTTTATTTGAAATGTGTGGGGAAAGAAGGCATGTGTGGAAAGTATTTAATGCCTGTGTAAAACTATGCAGGATTTATTCAGACACGTAGGTGCAACTTCCTGCCACTGGGTGGAGCGTTTTAAACGCCCTACATATCTCCCTGCCTTACAAAGGGATCTGTACTTGTGGCAGCACAGATTTCTCCTAAGTGCTGGCTGGGTTAAACTTGAAACTGAAACACTTAAAATTTCAGGTCCCACTTCTCCTTTTATGGGTTTTTAGCAGGCAGATGCCATGACACCAATAAGTTTTTGCTACTCCACACCCCGGAGTGTTTGATGCATTAGAAAGTAATTTTTGTTTTACAGAGTGGACTGCAAGTTTGAGAGGATGGTGACTGGGGTGCTGTATCTGACCGAAGATGAAGAAGAGATTAGATTCTGTGATTCTCCAGAAGAAGCTATTAAACCTTAATCCTAAACAACTGTATGTGAGAGAGAGGGAGAAGGTACAGAGGCCAGACAGTGACAGACTTACCTGTTGAATTCCTTTATGGATTATATATAAGCAGTTCTGTTATGCTGCTAGTGGAGCTCCAGTAACAAAGATGGGATGTTGTAGAGAGCTCTATATATAAAAAAATTGCATCTTGAAGCTCCTAAAGTTGCACATTTTCAGGGAAGTCTCACCTCATTGTGAGAGTATTTCTATTAAGCTCTTCCTGCATCTGTAAATCCAGACGTTTTCCATCTGGTGTGGTGCTGTTAAGCTGGGCAGGGCTCTGTCTCGCCTCTCCACCTGCCAAAGTCTGTGTTGTCTGACTGGATGCTTCACAGGGATGCTGAGGGGGAGCAGAGGGGAATTTAATCCTTCTGTGAGCTCCCCAGCTAAGGGCTTAGTAACAGGGATGCAGTTCCCCTCTTCTGAAAACAGCTATGAGGAGCTTAGTGCTGGTAATGTCTTTACTGACTTTGGTCCAGTTACATGAAAAATTTAGTTGTACAGGTAGACTGGTGCATAAGTTAAGTCTGAATCACACTTGTGACTGTTGTTTTTGCTTTTGTAATGGGTAAGTTGTTCTCATGGAAGGCGAACCAAGATCAAAACGTAACATTTTTTAACTTACTCAGGGCTGCTGTTTGAGAACAACTCCATTTGTAGAGCTAGTGATGCTTGGTTAAAACGCTGGAGCCATAGGAATTGCAGGGCAGATCAGGTGTAATCTCAGGCTGTTAATCCACAGCTATTTGAAATTGTCAGCATGATAAATTCCTCCTGGCAGGTGTTAAGCCAGAGGAGCTATTGTTTTCCCCCTGGTGGTCATGCTCTTGCTCTGAATCAGCAGAAGCACACCCTACCTGGGCTGAATGTGTTTTCTGTGACACCAGGAATTGCCCAAATGTGGCATTAATGATTGTGAAACCAGAGCTGTAATCTCTTTGAAAGTCAGCGAGGCTGTTGCACAGAAGCTCAAGGCAGAGTTAGTGTGCCAGTCTGGAGAGATTGTGGCGCCCAACTTGTACACTGAGAGCAAGGCACACCAAATTCCTGCCCGTGGGGGTGGAGGGGGGCACAGGCTCGCTGTGCTGAGTCTTCCTTACTGTCCCAAACACAGACATCACTCCAGGTTCTCTGCAATAGCACCACGGTACTTGGAATAATTTTATTTTTTTTTTAAAAAGTGTCTATGAGTCAAAACCTATGAACTCTGGGGTTATAGGAAGCACAGGAGGGGAAAGTTTTGTGCCTTGATTTCTGTGTTGCTGCCTGATAACCTCGGTGAAATGTTTATCACTCCTGTTACCAGCTAACCAGTTAGTGGAGCTCGTAAACTCCATCTGACCGCAACTCAAAGGAAAACTCACTCAAGTTTTACTGTGAGAGATCTTAACACTGTCAGCAAGATGGAACCTCAGAGTTGTTATGGTGTTAGATACTTCTGTAAGTTCCTCACTGTGCTGTATCCAAACATGTTCCTTCAGTGTTTAGTGCATGTCTTCACTTCTTTTCTCTAGCAGTGTGTTTATTATAGCTGTTGCCAGGGAGAAAAAAAAATTAATCCCTCTTTATAAACATTTAGCTCTAGTATAAGATACACATGATATAATCACTGGGATTTTTGCTTTGCTTGTAAGAGTATTTTACACTACAATGTTTTTCCCTTCTGCTTGTGGTCATTTATAAATAGAGGGTTTTCAGGTCTTAAAAAGAGATTTGCAAAATCTAGGGTGCGAAGCAGAAGACAACATAATTTAAACACAGAAGGGAGAACTGAAGAGGTGGCAGAGCATTGAGAAGTTGTATTTACTGGAACTATAATTGTTGAATTGACCATGACACAACTCATTTTCAGGAGGTTTTTCTCACGCTCACTAGGCTAAAGTTTCTCACCTACATGAAACTAAAGCTGTGCTCTTTTTAAGAAAAGTACATTCAGCAGAGTCCGTAAACTTCTAAATCACCTGAAAAGTAATAACAAAACTATGAGATTCAGCAAATCTACAGGTAGAGTGGTAAAAAATATGACTGATTTATAAAGCATGGAGAAAAAGATGTGAGTTTGAGGTGAGCAAAAAGTAGAACATTTATGACTATTTCTCCAACAGTGGCAAGTGTCAGTCTACAATTAAGATTCAGGAGAAATGGTAAAGAAGTAGAATATGGAGTAGACAGAGTATGGAGTAGATACTGAGTATGGAGTAGGTTGAATTTGAGAGAAAGGGCAAGTATGGATATGAATCAAGGACTGATGGTGGCAGGTGTTGGACACAGAACAAAACTGTCCTACACAAATGCCACTATTTATTCATTAATCCTATTTCTGAAAAAAAGGTGAGATTCAGGTGCTGTGTGCCAGGACCAGGGATGTCCTGCCTCTGGCATTACCTGTAGCATAGTGCCCTGGAGACTGGAAGCCCCAAGTCCTTGTGCTCTGGGCAGAAGTGTGTGCTTCAGGGCTCTGTGCTTCTGCTTTCTCTCCAAACAGCTTCCACAAACCTCAGTGTAGGCTTACGACTTGTCCTTCAAAGCACGTGTGCTCCTTGCTCAGGTGTGTTTGTTTCCCCTGCTGGAGGGCTGGTCTCTGTCTTTAGCCTTTCCCAGGACTGGGGTGGGAGGCAGGCTGATGGACAGCCATGGAAAAATGCAATTGCAGGCCTAAAAATAGGTTCCCTGAGAATCACTTGAGAACCAATCAAACCCAAGGAATTTGCGGTATGTTGCTGCCACCTGTGTAATTCCAGTCAAAATCACTGGCTTTGGAGATGGATTTCAGTGACTCCTGGGAAGGAGTGGGGGAGTGTCAGTGACTCCCAACAGTGTGATGGAGGATAAGCAGCTTGGGGCTCTAACCATATAGGGATGTTCTCTTACTCCTTCACTTCCCTGTTCTGCCCTTGTGTGTGGCTTGGATGTTCGTGCAGTCAGCGGGGACAGTGAGGCAGCCAGAGTGACAGATGTGCTACTGCTGGAATGGGCCTCTCCATGGGATTGCTGCAGCTGTGGGGAACCCTCTCTCCTGCCTCCCTGCCTGCTTATCAAAGGCTGCAGAAGCAAGTTCTTTGTGTGTCAGGAGGTTCTCTGATTTGGCTTGGCATTGCAGGTGGACCCCTGTCATAGAATCATGGAATGGTTTGGTTTGGAAGGGACCTTAAAAGGCATCTTTTTCCACCCCTCTGCCATGGGCAGGGGCACCTTCCACTAGACCAGTTTGCCATCTCTCATCCGTGGGTCTGAGGAAAATACTGCATAAGTACAAGAGACATTTGGAAATACAATGCAAAACTGCAGAGCACAACACAGGCACCCAAAGGCTGGATTGCCACTCTCCTCACTATCCCCTTTCCTAATTCTTTCCTCAACACACTCCCATGTGCAAAGTTTGAGCTCAAGTCAGGAAATTGTGTTTGGGTCAAGCTCTGGGTAGAATTTGGGAGCAGAGCTGTTAGGCTGGGTAAAAGTTGAGCATTAGAAAATTGTTTTCCTGTGAAATAAAGCACATTAAAATTCTGAAATGTCCCCTCGTATGAGATACCTTTTTAAAACATTTTCTACCACTGATAGTGCTGGGATTGATCATAGAATCATAGAATGGTTTGAGTTGGCAGGGACCTTTAAAGGATATCTAGTCCAACCTCCCTGCAATGAGCAGGGACATCTTCCAATAGACCAGGTTGCTCACCTGGCCTTGGCTGTTTCCAGGTGGAGCAGTTGAGGTCTCCCGTTGTCCTTGGCCAATGCCAGGCTGCAGGAGGTGTCACTTCCACACCTGACATTCCAGCCAGTCCCATGCAGCAGCCACTGCTGAAGCACCTCCTGATCTGCACCTGATAATGTGTTCCAGGCCACCAAAGTAGGTACTTAGAGCCCAGGCTCCTCAGCTCCCAAAAATGGGGCAGTGGCTGTGCCCTGCAGATTTAGGGGGGCGTGTGGGTCTTCTCTGTGCTGTGCAACTGTTTGATTCATCCTGACCTGGCACGGGAGCCCCACTGCGCTTCTGGAGTAGCACAGCTGCTGTGTGAGCACATAGTCTGAGTCCCAGATGAGGTGAGATAAGGTTAAGTTGGTGTGCGCTGCATTCACAGAGTCTGATTAGGAAATGAGTGTTCTCGGTAGTTGCTGAACGAAAGCGTTTTACAGTCTGTTGTTTGTCCCCAGGGAAGTTTTTATTTATTACGTAAATCTGTGATTTGTGAGCCCCGTTGTGGCCAGTACAGGGGTCAGCTTGACATGTTTTGGAGTGACTATCAGCTGTTTAAAGCATGTATTTGATATAAATAAAATTCCTTTAGGACACCAACCACCAGAAATACGATGAAGTTCATCAAGGTATTTGTTAATCTGCTAGAAAATTTGCAGCTGGAGCTCCCCGTGCCCCTTTCAAGAGGAGTTTTTGATAGAAAAACTATCAAAGGGGAGGACTCTTCACAGGGAAAATAACATTCTAGTGGTGGCAGCTGTATTTCTAAAAGTGTTTAATGTGATTTTTGGAGCTGCTTTTTGCAGGTGTGTTTGTACAGTGGTAGTTTGGTGGCCACATAGCACATGAGCTGAAGCATCACTGGCTTTTGCAGGCTTCTTGGAAGTGTTCCCCAAGCTCTCCTTATGCTGAGAAGAAGTAAAGGAGATCCCTCTCTTTCCATTTCAGGTCTCAGTTGCCTGGATGATAGGAATGTTTGCAACTATTCTGGCACAATTATGTACCTATATGAGTATAGTTGCAGAGTGTGGTGGGACTCTTCCATCCTCACCCCTAAGGTTACATGGTAGATGTGCAGTCTAGTGCTAGAATAAGGAAAATAACATATAGTTTTAGAGGATGGTTTAAACTGAGCACCTTGTCTTGTTCCTGCCCTGAAGGGACATGTCAGAGGTGGTGATTGTACATCTTGCAGGGTGCCTTGGAATGAAAGCCCTTCCAGACCTCTGCTTCCCTATGGGACAGGGTTAAACCTGGTCATCCTCCTGTAGGACAGATGAAGAAACACTAGTCCTAAAGCTTGTACCCTTCCTGAGGAGTGGGGAGAGGAAAACTCGCACCCCTCTTCCTTGTGAGACACAGTTACATCACTGTCAGTACCCAGAGCTGGATTTGGGGCAGTGCCCCCTCCCCTCTGTGTGAATACAGAGTCACAGAATCCCAGAATGTGCTGAGCTGGAAGGACCCACAAGGATCATGGAGCCCAGCTCTTATCCCTGCACAGGACCATCCCCAAGACTCACACCCTGTGCCTGAAGACAATACTAAAATACATAAATACCGAAGGCAGTGGGAGCAAATATGCAGACCTGCAGATCATCCTGTGGCATAAGCCTTGGCTGTTCTCCTGGGTCTCACCTCTTTATTGCATTTTCCAGGCGTGCTCCAAACCCATGAGGGTGCAGCCCTCCCAAACAGCAGAGGTGCCTGTCAGGACGGGGCTGCTCTGCTGCAATGGGGTTTCCACAGCATGGACAAACTGTTCCTCGGAGAAGTGGTTTCTCCTGTTGTTTATTTTGGACTGGGTCTTTGGTCTTACTCAGCACCAGCTCTCCGGCAGGTGGTGTGCACTGGTTCTACCTGCTCTGTCTCCACCCACAGCTCCTCCACTTCCCACCTGGTGTGAGGTGGGTGGAGGGTGTTCACCCAGGGGTCAGTGCTCTGGGGCTGCTGCCTTCACCCAAGCAGAGCACCAGGAGAAGATCAAGGCGACCTGTGGTACTTTCACAGCTGGCAGAGGTTCTTCAGGATGATCTGGGAGGGCTGGGACCTCGGGTTTAGCCACGGTGATGCCCCACGTTGCTTGTGTAGCTGCTCTTACAGAGCTGTTCCTGTGGGCACCTGGGGGCTGGGCTGCTCATACCCGTATTATGTCCACATTGTCAGTCTCAAAGCTGCCTCTGGAAAGGCCCAGCTGGTGTCTGCAGAGGAGATGAGTATCTTGGTGTCCTTTGTGCTCAGGAGCATGCCACATCTTGCATGGATTGTACATGCAGCACACATGAGAGCTGTGTATCCCTGCAGTTCCATCACAGGGCTCATCACAGGCAGACATGGTGGCCTGAGACACTGTTTAGGAGGGCTCCAGCATCTCCTCAGACAGAGATGGCTCCACATCAGGCTGAGCTTTACCTGAGGTCTTGGTCAACCAGGTGCCATGCAAAGAACCAGCCTTGGACAAGGCCATACACCTCCTGAAGTCAAGGAAAGGGGATATAAGGCAAATAAAGTTTATAAACCATGTCTTTACAGTGTTCTGCAGCACTTGTGGTCCGGAGTTCATTTTTTTCCCTGCACTTGTTTCAGTGGGGCTGGGGTCAGGGTCCCCAGACAGCTTTTTGGGTGAGTGGATACCTGTTGGGACTTCAGGGTTTACAGAGGCTTATTGTCATCCAAGAGATGTATTTACATACATTCCTAACTTCTTTTGAACAAGTTATGCAACGAATTCTGCAAATTTCACTGCCAGTCACCGGAGGACTCAAGAAGTGAGGGTGGCAAGTGGGCATGGTTAGGAGCTGGGAGACTGTGTGACAAAGTTGGAAGCAATAATCACGTGAGTTCTGGTGCAGAATAAGGTGATAAGGGGTTTCTACTCATTGAAAAACTGTGTAGTACAAATCTGTTTTAAATTTTGTAGATGAGGATTTTAGTATTTGCATCAGGAGGAGGTAATGCTTTAAGAACCCTGACTTACAGTGGCATTTCTTTTAGTATTCATGTTATTTATGCTGCAGTTCCCCTGTGTTTGTCCTTCCTTGTTATTTAAAGCAAAATTTTGGGGTGGGAATGAGGAGGACGAAAGACAAAGACACAGAAATGCAAAGCTTAAAGGATTCTGTAGATCTTCCCAGTACCACAAAGTGTCTCTACCAAATCATACTTAATGCTTTGGGCATCAAAGGCAAGCATGTCAGCTCTTTCCAGCTGGCTTGCTGTGCTTGGGCAGTGACACATCCACCCAGAGAGGGATTTTTTGTGCATTACACCTCTCAGAAGACTGGACTGTGGTATTGTTGTCTGGCTTGGACTCTGTCCATCTGGGAGGACATGTCTGAGTTGTGGATTCAGCTCACAGCCTCCTTGCAACACGCAGCCAGCTCTCTGCAAGCCTGTCACTTTTGGTATGATTTCAACTTGAGTGGATTTATTCTGAAACTCTGGCTGACAGAAAGGATTTCCCTTTATGCTGCTAGTTGTGTTGCGCCAAGCTCAGCCCGGTTGGGAAATCGGGGGCTCGTTCTTGTAAAACAGCTTCCACTTGCCTCTGATTACAACAGAGGATGAACCACGCGGCAGCAGGAAACGCAGAACTCTCATAACTGTGGGAGGAGAGACAGAAAACACGTACAAGTCACTAAGAAATGTTAA
>VWZF01002251.1:0-36474 GCA_013396755.1 Sclerurus mexicanus | reverse complement strand
GAGGGTGGGCAGGGGCTGGCACAGGTTGGGCAGAGAAGCTGTGGCTGCCCCTGGATCCCTGGGAGTGTCCAAGGCCAGGTTGGACGGGGCTTGGAGCAACCTGGGCTGGTGGAAGGTGTCCCTGCCCGTGGCAGGGGGTGGGACTGGATGAGTTTGAAGGTCCCTTCCAACCCAAATTATTAAATGATTCTTCGTTTCTGTGATTTCAGTTTTGAGCCCCTTTCCTAGGAGCATCAGAATTCTTAATCCACAGAGGAAGAATCTCCACCAGCCCAGAGAATGAGGGAGAGAGGATCTGGGAGATGCTGAATGCAAAAATGGGAGGGGTAACCTTTCAGTTCTGTATCTCTGAGGTGTGGTACATGAGAAAAACACCTGAATCAGCAACTCCATCACAGGTGCTTTCATAACACTGATATGAAGAAGAGTCTTGCAATAGAGTCTAGAACAAGCATGAAATGCTGAGGTGATTTAGACGCCCTGTGCTGAGGGAGCTGTCACCAGGGCCATGTTTTAGTGAGGGAAAGGGTTAGAGAGTTGCAGATAGGGGGAAATGATCTAAAGACCCTTAGCAGTGTTGTGCTTCTTACCCTACTCCAAGATGTGCCAGTGCTCTAACAGTGACAACTCAGAACTGACATCAAGGCTGAGCCTAAACAAGAGTTCCCAACTACAACAAATTCATATCACAGATAAATAGGTAGATATTTTGAGTGACAAGCCCTGAAACTCGATCTGGAAACCAAGAGTCATTCTGGGCTCTTTCTTTTTCACTCATTACCAAGAATAATCCCACATATGAGTCTTCATTGCTGCCTCTGGCAAGGTATGAACCAGAGAGGAAAATGAGTTCATGAATAAAAAACCAGGAGTTAAAATTAGCACTGATTCCTTCTCACCTGCACTGTTATGTGTTACGGTTTTGTCTTTGCAGTCAGAAACTGCTGCTTGTACAAAGCCACCTTCTTTTTCTAATCCCACCAAAATTTTAGCACCAGGACTTCCTGCAACATTGGGGCAGAGCTGAACATCACCATTAGTTTCAGAAAGTGCTTTGAGACAGCCAAACCCAGGGCTGCAATAGCAGCGTGGTTACAGCTTTTTCCATTTTGGATCAGGATCTAAACTGTTCTCTTCCTGCTGCCCCTACCTGACTGCATGAGGTGTGCATCAGGTTGTTGGAAACAGGCTCTATTCATGCAGGAAAGTCTATAGGGAATAACTGTGCAAATATAGATGTAAGGTGGGAGATACTGTGTAAATACTCCTGAACTGGGAGAACCTTGTGGCTTACTGAGACCAGCCCCAATCTGTGTTGGGATGTGATCTCACATACCTGCATTTATGGACCCATCCAGCTGTTTCCTAGCAGGAGTTAGGGACTAAGTCTTTCTGGATCCAATAACCACTCTTTAGATATGCCTGGTTTTGCCAGAGACCTCTCAGGGCTTGGTTGTGTCATGGGATGGCACGGGGATATGAGGTGAGCACCCACCACACCTTACACCAGCTGAACCTGCTCATGCACCCCCTTCCCTGGGGCCAGTCGGAGGCAAATTCCCACATAAGGCAGCAGGGATCACTGGAGCGTTGTTACTGCCACAGAGCAGCTCCAGGCTATGCCAGGAATCCTCCTCTTCGGTGTCTGAAAATACCCAGGTTGCTTTCTCAAAGACAGCTGATTTCCTAGTCTAAATTTAGGGGCTGAGATCACCCTGGGCAATGGGTGGGTTTTTCTTATTGCAGCTGCAGGGAAAGAGGCTGTGCTCTGCATTTCCCCTGGAGAAACTCACTTTGCCAGAGGTGTTTTTAATTAATGTGCGCTTTATTCTGGGCTTTGCCAAAACTGTTGATCCTCCTGGTGTTAATAAGTGTTGATAAGATGAGGAACCCCAAGAGAGGGATCAGTCGGTGCTCTGTGACTGTGGTACTTCTGTGATTCCCTTGTATCCAGCTGATGCCCTTCTTGCCCAGGAGCAACACAGCTTAGGGATCTGTGGGAGCAGCTCTGCCCAGGGAGGCAGCACAGTCTCCATCCTTGGAGACTTCCATGACTCAGCTGGATCAAGCCCCGAGCAGCCTGGCGTGACTTCATAGCTGACCTTGCTCCAGGCAGGGGTTTGGGCTGCAGACTTCCCCCGAGACCCATTCCGACCTGGATCATCCCACAAGCCTCATGTGGAGGTTGCTGGATGAGCTTGTTAATTAGCTCTGGGTCCTTCCCTGGCGAACAGCTGCTCACTTCAGATTTGTATGGTTTGGAAACTATCTTTCTGTTTCTTGTATGTTGTCCAAAAGGAAGGAGAAAACCCACATTCCTGTGAGCGTTGCAGCTAGGACGCCTGATTTACTATGAGTTTGTGTCTTGATGTTGATTGACTTTGGTGTTTAAGGAAGTATGAACTCTCACTGAAAACTCTCTGATGGTCAAGGGGTCTCTGGTGTGGGTGTTTCTCCAGTATTTAGTAGGACATGATCCCATAGATTGACTCTTAGTGGATACACTTACAGGGTCCTTTTTTTTCTCCCTCTCTTCTGCCTAATACAAACTTCCAGAAACTTTGTAGAAAAGCTAATTCCTGAAGATCTCTCCTCTTTTGTTCAATTTCTTTAAGAACTTGCCGACATGGAGCATGGTGGAGGGAGCAGGACTCCGAACTGCTCATCTATTTGCACACCAAAAGCAGAGCTACAGATCTTTTGGGCTCTCAGTTTAGGATATAAAAGTCACTGACCTCCTTGGAAATGTGACCCTTGTTCAGGTTTGCACATGAGAGATGATATCTACAAATTTCTGGTGTTGTATTTCTTTGTGTCAAGAAAACAAGCCATAATATGACCTGTGACTGTGCAAAAGTGGGACGGACCTTCATGATCAAGGACAAGATCAAAAGCAAAGTGCTTTGTACAAGGCTCTAGGTGCCCTTTAACCTCTGATCCTCCTCCCCCTCCTCTCCTCCTCTTCCCTTTTTTTGTTCTCTTTGCTTTCTTTGTTGCCTGGCAGTCCCAGCATTTCCTACTAAAAGCAAAAATATAGTGTCATGCAGTGAAATGGGGACTCATAGGCCAAAATCCCACCTTGCTTTTCCTTCTGGTGGCTCCTCTCAGTCGCATTCTGCCATGGGATAGATTCCTAGTGACTTAAACACCATGGCATGAAAGCCTGGGGTCTGTCTTGGGGCTCCCTTTGTGCATGTGTGGAAGATGTCTGTATCCCTCGATCAAACCTTAATTGTTGCTGTTTATTGACTATGTGGACTGAAACACCTGTCAAGTCCTGTGTTTCCAGGGACAGTTCTGTGAATGGGGGCCCTAGTTCCCTGTTCCTGGGTCTGTGAAGCTCCAACATGAACCTGCCAGCAGCAGTCAAGTGTCTGGAAAGAGTATTTTACCTCCCATCTTAGACAACAGAAGGTATCTAAATGTCACTTCAGCGGCCCTAAGCATGATGAGATAATGAAGTCCCGTGAGTAGTGAAGGTTTCCAACCTATTGTCATCCAGGAGAAGTGTCGCCACAGTAGAGGAAAGGGACAAAAGAATATCAGAAAAACAAGGGCACTGAGCAGGATCTGTTGGGTTTTGGAGGTAGTGTCAGCTCTCACTCTGGGGTGTTGTGCCCTGCTCAAGACCCCCAAGTCAGTAATCTGGCAGCAAGAAGAGATGACAGGAAAACCCTGTAGCTCTGAAAGAGGATGAAGTGCATTCTTGCCCCATAAAATATCGCATGTTTTATTGTTTTATCTCGTGTGGTCGTGTTTCTCTGCTGGGAAGGCAGGAGGGAGGAATGCAGATTGTGTTTCACACAGAAACGTGGACATGGTTATGCTCTGGCTTCTGCCACTCGAGGAAGGACCATACCTGAGGGGTGTAGGAGTTGGAACAGCAACCTGCCCCATTTACATATATTAAAAGCAGTATTTTAACAAAGAACGCTGTGTTCTGGCTAATTCTCCATTCAGTGCCCTGGTCAGCCCTGAAATGCCATCAAGAAGATTGGCCTCGCCAGGGAGAGGTCACGACTACAAAGGGGCAGAGGGAAGGGAGCAGGAGCGAGCGCGACGGGGTTTGTCTGAGTGCTGCAGATCAATGGCTTGGTCCCCCCGTGCTTCCCACGCTCTTTGTGCTGCGTTCCCCAAAGAAATACGGTGCAGGAGGGTGGTGTGAGTCAAATGACGTGTCCTGGAGCAGCAGTGGGGTGAGCAGGGCTCCTGCTGCTGCGCTCCACCTCCTGCAGACCAGCAGAGAAAGCTCTCAGCGGAGCAGAAAGAGCCACAGCTCACGAGGGAATTATTGCTGCGCTGCAGTGGTGCTCCGCTCTTACACGTGGCATCAGCTTCACTGTGAGAGACCTCAAAGCACTGCAAGTGCTGCTGAGCTCCTGTGGCAGGCAGGGGAACTGAGGCAGGCGGGTTTCGTCCTCACTGGAGGAGAGGAAACAGCTCAGTGCTGGAGAGGGAGGGAGATTTTGCTGCTCTGTCAGCCCTAGGGAGCAGCCCAGGCACTGGGAGAGCCAAAGCAGCTGTCACGCTCTGCAGTGTGACCCACCACAGGGCTCAAGTCCCTGAGATGAGGTTTTGGCCAAGTTCAGACCCGAAATTTAACGTTTTAATCTCCCCCCACTTGCTGCCTGGTGCTGTCTCCTGGCAGGGTCCTTGCTGCAGTGCATGGGGATTCAAGGAGCCCCTTCAGAGGCGTTCCCAACCCGCTGGCCATGGCAAAGCTCTGTCTCCACACTGGGATTGCAGGAAGTCTTTTGTGCCTGGCAGCAAGCCCTGGCAGAGGTGTCAGCACCTCAGAGCTAAATCCAGTGAAACTCTTGCTTCTTCTGGGTCTGAACCTGCACTCAAGCCTTATTTTCCCCTTGGTTTTATGGGCTTGCTTGAACTTTATGGAGAACATAATGACTGCACAAGGGCAGTCACCAAGGTCTCTTGGGGCAGTGGGTCTCCAGCGAGGATAGGAATCAGCCCCACCTTCAGAACAAATAAACCCATGGATCACAGAGGCCACGTGATGAAAAGGGAGGTAAAAGGACCTATCTGGCACCTCCTGCCTGGCATGGGTTTGACTCTTTTAGCCTGAATCCCACCAGAGCTTGCTAAGGTTTTTCATGGGGGTATGGGTGACCAGTCTGAGTCAACAGGGGGACCTGAGGCTGGGCTGAATCTGTCCTCTGAGCTGGAAGATCTCAGCCTGCTGCTCTCCTGACAAAGAAACCATCTGTGTGCCTTGCTGCTAGCTTGATCACCGCTTCTAAATTTGATCCTGGAGTATGGAAAAACTTGTCAAGCCATAAAGCAGCTGGCTGGAGAAGCTCGCTGGCAGGCTGCAGGGGGAGTGGTGTCCAGCGTGCATCATGTTCTGGCATGTCCATGTCTCTTTCTAGCCACCTTGGAAGATTTCCCGAGATATTACTTCTTCATGGAAAAAAAAATTAAAAAAAAAGAGGAAAACCAGCAAAGCCCAATGGCTGTGTGGCTGCACATCACTCCATGTGTGTAATGCTGCACGCTCGCTCTGGGTTTCATCCAGCCTGTGCTCTCCTGCTCGGCGATGATTATCCCTCTCTTCTAGAAACACCTTTAAAAACAAGTGCTCTGACAACAGAGTCACTGGGGAAGGCTTCTGGGAAAGCATGCCTTGCATGCTGCCTTGGGGAGCCCATTGGCCTCTCAGGGCAGGCAGCCTCAAGTGCTGGAAAGCCTGACCTCAATCAATGTATCTGTGCCTGTCAGGCTTCTAAAAAGCATACCATGGTCTATTTTTCTATCTTATAGCTGATGCAGCTGATCGAACACTTTATCTCACAGGTGAATTGCAGGAAATCAAAGACATGGTTTGGATTCAGTGAATCCAGATGTTGGCGCTGGCAATCTCTGATTAGAGCTGGGGGTTTTTTGAGGTTTGTATGGCCAGCTGGAGGCTGATCACATTGTCGAGTTGGCTTTGCACCTCTTTGCTTCTTGTGTTGGCTCCTAAGAAAGCAGCTAGAGAGTTTGAGGATCTGCCTTGCAGCATCTCCCACTCATCATGGGATGACGGCAACTCATGGACGCTGGCTAGGGTTCAAGGCTCTGAAATGTGTGATGGATGTGGCACAGGGATGTCTCCCAGCGTTGCCCAACTGCTGACCACACACAGATGGCTGCAATCACAGCCATCCATAGGCACGTTTGACTTTTGTAAGGCTGGATGACAAAGATCCTGACGGGAGAACAGAACTGACCTTGGTGTCACGGTGACCAAATAAGTATGTTCGTTTCTATTTAAGGCTGCACTTTTTTTAGTCTTCTGACAGGTGAGGTCTGCTATTCTGTGGTGATTAAGGATTTTCTCCAGTCCATGAGTACGCTGGTAAAATATCCATGTGCGTATTATTTAGCTCTGCTGACACCTCAAATATTTTAATGTGGTTTTTTAATGCCCTTTGTTGAATGGAACGGGTGTTTGCTAAAGATGTCAACATTGAACTGGAGTTTGCCAACACTGGCGTGGTCACAGCTCACTGGGAAGCCAAATATGTTGTGCAAACACAGAATGGAAGAAGTGGTGATGTCAGTGACCTTTTCTGTGTGATGGGAGTTCTGTAGTACTGCGAGTGGGCTATTGCATCTGAAATGGCTGGAGAAGAGACATCCTTCCATCCATCCACCCATCCACCCATCCGCCCATCCCTGGGACTTCCCACTCCTCTCTGCCCTCTACTACCAGCTTTCTTGTGTGAAAAGGTGGATAATACTCAATGGAGATGTTTGCGCTGAGAAAAGATGTATTGCTAACTTAAGTAATCAGCAAGGATACCCTGGGTTACTGAAGGCTTTTGAGAAACACACGAACCAAAAGCTACATTTTAAAATTAAAATTTGACATTCAAATTGAATTTGAAATTAAAATGGGCATCAGGGTTCAGTGCTTTTATATTCAGCCTTCTAGTGTGTCTGGAATAAATTGGGAGGGAGAGGGGAAATAAGTGCCTGTCAAAGAAAGGAGGGTTACTGAATATAATCAACATAGTCTTATTCAGGGAACACCCTGGGGATGCATAATTGGAAGGTAAGATGGCCCTGTATATAAAGTTATGGTAGGCAGTCAGCAAGTGGCTGTATTCCAGACAGACATCCAAGGTACTTTCTTTAATGTGTGAGCCAGTGCTCGGTTTGGGGAGGACAAACCATGGTGATGTTAGCTTTTTATTATGTCCTGTTCTGCAGAGCAACCAGTGCCTCCGAGAAGCAATTTATGGTTGCACTTACTTCTTCCTTGCCTGCTGTGCTCTGAATTTTTCTAACAAAGCACTTTAACTGGTGTAAATGTGTTAGTGTGATGAGCAGGTCCAGATTTTGGGGCTGATTTCTGTTCCACTGGAAGGGCAACCTGGGAGGTTACCTGAAGAGCAGCACTTGAGTGGGAGATACTCTGTACAGCGCTAAGAATGGAGATGTGGAAATAAACATGTACAAGGGAGATGCCCCTCTGGCTCATGTAAATGGTGAACTTGATAAACAGATGCTTGTTAAGGGGGTCAGATCTATTGGTCTGTGTGTGCCCCCCTCTGTGAATGGTTTCCTCTTTAGCAGCTGAGCCTGTCACCTGTGTTCAGGGTTTGAATTTCACACCTCTGCCAAGCTGGACATTTCCTGGCTCTTTGTAAGCAGGAAATCTCTCCTTTCCATTTTCATGTGCTCACAGAGATATGTGATGATATACATGAGCCTCTAATTGGCTCTGTGGATCCTGTGTGCAACACACAGCCCATGAGCCTGACCTGGGATCCTCCATCTGCCTGCAGCTCAGAGGGACAGGAATTTGAGAGATCTCTGTACAGCACAGCAATTCAACAGGTTTTAATATTGCAGGAACCCCAGCTCACCTTAAATTGCCTGTGCTGAGCTGTACAGCAAACATGTGTGTCAGCTTTCTTTATGAATCACTTGCAAAACTTGTATTTGACTGTAAAAATGTTTCTAAATTCATTCATCTCTGGCTGTGCTGTGTTTCTCTGCAGGTCAAACACCAGCTCCTAAGCGGGGTCTGAATCTGATTCAAAACACATGGAGGCTTTTCATCAAAATCCTTTTCTTTAAGCTCACTGTGGCAAATCTGGATGTTTAATACATTTGAGGAGAAAAATAACTTTTTTTTTCTTTAATTTTTTTTCTCCAGTCTTGCAGATAGTCGTACCCTGTAACACGTGTTGGCTGCAAAAGGAGTAAGTGTGTCTGCACAAAGGGGAATTTCTGCTAAAGGGGTCAGTGTTTATTGTGAGGCTGCTCGAGGATGAATGAAGGAGTATAAAATCATGTGATACAAGTATCTGGGGTTACTGCAAGTCACTGAACTTCAATTGCAGCATAGGTAACACCTCAGGCCCTCTCTTCCAATAGGAAAAGGACTTTTACAGGGAGAAATCAGGAGAGTTTGTCAACCAATGAACGTGTGCTCTGGAAGTGAGTCACATTCATAAAGTTTCAAGTTTGTGGTCTGGCAGATCCTGAGAGATGATTAAACCCACATAAAAGACCTATATTAATAAAGTTTCTATAGCTCTGCACTTGTGTTATTTTATGCAGATGGAGCAAGGGAAGAATTACAAGGCGTAGGGGGGAGAAATTACTTACCCATGCTGGCAGAATGAGTCACTGCCATGCTGGGTGAAACACAATCCCTAAATGGTCTGTGGGCTCTGCATACCTGCTGGCACTCTTATCACAGAATTCCTATCTGGCACAAATACAGAAGCTTTGGTAGTTGCAGAGCAACTGGCCCAGAGGATTTTTAGCTGTGGTGTTATCCCAGGTTGCTTTGAGGCAGGTTTTCACCTCCTGCTCCCTGGTACCCTGCCTGCTGACCCAGCAGTGCTACCTGGCTGGGATGATGACCCAAGGACCCCATCACTACTCAGCACTGGGATAAAACAGAGGGGCAGGACATCCCCAACAGCTTAGCCAGGGTTTTCCTGGAGTGGTACCCACCTCTGCGTGACCCCTGGCAAGATGCTTGTTGCCTCCCTCTCCCCACCACTGGGACCAATTCACAGATTTATAGAATCCTTGTCTTGTGTTGGAATAATTTGTCTTGATTTTTAGCATTAAGATGATTTCTTAATGTTCCTATCTCTGGAAGTCTTCCCTTAGAGGAAATGTTTCTCATTATTGGCTACAAGGCTGGCAGGTCTGGGAAATGTTTCTGGTTTATATTACTGTCCGTGTTTCTCCTGGTGCACATGAGATGTCCTAGAACCAAAGATGATGATAGGATCCCCATCTGATCCAAAGGAGAAAGACTGCAGGGGGCTGCAGCCCCATCCATGGTACAGCCACCAAAATCCCATCACCAGCCATCAGACCTTCATCCCCCTTGGACAGCCAGCATGGGGATGCCTCAGAATGCCTGTCCATGCAGTCCCTATTCTGTCACCCTCCTGACCTGCCCACTCACCAGAGGAGATAAATGGGTCTGATTCTGACACACCTTTGGTACCACTGCTGCCAAGGAAAGTGCCAGAATAATGATGGGAAGGATGGGGAAAGGGGCGAAGTAAAGAGTGACAGCTTCCCAACATCAGATCAGAAGCATTTGTACAGTAAAGAAAAGAGCAACCTACACTGTGTTTGACTGAAGCAGGTGACTTCTGGGGTGGGAGCCACCTCCCTTGACTTGGGGAAACTGCTTGAGACATTTTCCCAATAGAATTTGGCCAAAACGTTGTCTGGGAGTGAAAGCATTTAGCAAGGTTTGTCCTGGTCCCTCTGAGTTTCAAAGAGAGTGCAAAACAGATTTGATCAACAACAGCTGTTTAGGTCTTCAGGTGGACTCTCCTCCACCTAATTCAGGCACCCAGAAGGCAGGAGATGTCTTTGGCCTTTGTGCACTCCTGTTGGAGCTGTGAACAGGACAATGAGTTTCCTCTTCCACAGCCTTTGACCTCCTAATAGCTCTTGCCAGCTCTTGCCTGAAATCACTGTTTTTCCCCTAATCCCACCCATGCCACCACAGACTGACCAGCACAGGGGGATGCCACAGGGAAGTGTGTCATCTTCATCTTCTCACCCTGCTCGGGGGCATGTTGAGGAGATGAAACAGCTTTCACATTTCATCCTCCTCCAGGCTAAGGAGGGAAAAGGACCTCTTTATCACCTGGCCCCATGGGCTGCTCTGACCAGACCAGATCCCCACTCAGGTCACACTATTCCTACCTGATCACACCCTGTGACTTTCTGCCGGGGTATGTAAATCCACACTGGCTTCAGGAAGGGCAGTCCCAGGCTGAACTAAGTATTTCTCCCTAATAAATAAATAAAAATACAAATAAATAAATCTGCAGTACCTCAGGTCACGTCCACCTCTGTCCTGCAGTTGTGCCAGGCTGAATGTCATCCTGAGCTTTATCAGCACTGAACAAAGTCATTTTTCATCAAATACGTATGTGTGGGGAAGGCTGTTTCCATCCCTTTGGCTTCCTGATAAAGAATGAAAGTGCAGTTGGTCTCAGCCATTCCTGCTGACTTATTCACATTTTTAGGGCTTTTCATATGGAAAGGAGCTAAAAAATAATTTTCTCAGGTCTACCTAGAAGGGAAGAGCTGGTAGTAATGATTGCTCATGGCTCTGCTCCAGAGAACGGTACAGTCTTACTCATCCCATGCCCAAGTGGAGCTCTGAGCTGGTATCCCTCAAGGTACATGGTCTTCTCTTTGGAACAGTGGGTCTCATGGATAAACATCTCCTTGGATAGGGCCAAAATGGTTGATGTAGCTCAGCATCAAAGCAGATGGTACAGCCAACTCTACTGCACAGGGCCTGCGTGGAGAAAGCCCTCTCTAATTACAGTTTGTCAGTAGTAAGAGCAAGATCTGTGCTAAGCACACTCTGCTCTGAAGGTATTGCTGTGATTGGGGCAGCTTTGGCTTGAGTGCCAAGAAGAGATGAAAAGGGACACAACTCAACTCGTGACAGCTCCTCAGGGTCTCAGAGGGAGCTGGGAGCTCCCATCCAGACAAGGTTCAGCCGGCAGATTTAGCTGATCTCCCAGCATTTATCACTCCTCACATCAGAGGGTAAAGGCTTGGGGCAGGGAATCCACGTACCCAGCTTTTACCTGCAGGGTTAGGGGGAAGGAGTCTCTGTTGGACATGACAACCAGACATGTCACCATCAGGATCTCTCCAGTGAAAGCCTCATCCTGCGGTCCATGGACAAATAGCTCCCTGTGGCTAAAAATCTCATGTACCTGTGCTGCCTGTCTTCAGGGGAAGAAATGGATGGCCCAGAAAGGTGGTGGATTCCCCATCCTTGGAAAAAGAGTTCCAGAATCATTTCAGTTGGCAAAGCCCACACAGCCCATCGAGTCCACCCTGTGCCAAATCCCCACCTCGAGCTCTGGGTGCCACGTCCAGTCATTCCTTGGGCACCTCCAGGGCTGGGCACTCCAACCCTCCCTGGGCAGCGCCTTCCAAGGCCTGACCACCCTCTCCAGGAGGGAATTCCTCCTCATCTCAAATGTGACCTTCCCCTGGCACAGAATGAGACTATGAAACCTTCAAGGCCAGGTTGAAAGGGGCTTGGAGCAACCTGGTCTAGTGGAAGGTGGAAGAAGATGAGCTTCAAAGGTTCCTTCCAACCCAAACCATTCTCTGATTCCATAAATGAGGGATCCCCCAGGACTGGAAGGGTCCCAGTGTGACGATGAACCTAACTAGCCACTTGAGAGCATCCCCAATCCAGCATGAGTCGTGTTTCACCCAACAGGTTGTTGCTGTTTGCATAAGGTGGGTGTTATGGGAATGCACCAGCCTGTAAAAGCACCAGGTGCCATTAAGGCATCCTGTCCTGCAAAGTGGGAAAGCTTGGAGAGGTCCCCACTCCCTCACTGGAGAAAGGAAACCCTGTCATTGCACAAGCATTTCAAAGAAAACCCCACTATGAAGGCTTTCCCTAAGTAAATTTAGATAAGCCATATAATCTTTTTTACTGGCAAATCTACTCTTCTGACAGAGAGACTGAAATTTCTCACTGCAGGGAAATTTGCAGGGTTTCATCTTCTGAGAAAGCTTCAGAGCCCTCTCTTGAGAGGGGGATTTCTGTGGAGTGAATTCAGCGGATGTGCTCATGCTACACAGCGACAGAAGAGGCTTTCAAAAAGGGCTGAGACGCTTCTCGTTTCCTTGAAATGTTAGCTGGGGAATTTGCTTTGCTGCCATCAGCTGCTGCTCTTCAAAGGAAATCCCCAGTGCAATCCCATATCAGTAAAATATGAAAAAAATCTGTGCTGAGCCCTTGTCCCATGCCTGGTTGGCTTGCTGTAAGCCTGGGAGGTGTGGCTTTGGGAGCAACCAGGTACATCAGTCTTGCATGTGAGTGTTCAGAAAATATGTTTTTTAAAACCTGTTAACTCCAGTTAATTTTGCTAATTTGAAGGCCTTTAATTTCCAACTTATTTTTGCCATTCTGAAGAAATCCACAAGTTCAATCAAAATTGTTCCTTCTCTTTTTTTTTCTTTTCATGGGGGGAGGTTCCCCTTTTTCTTATTTACCCCTCAAGCCAGTCTTTATAGATGGACCATGTTCCTGGGTAGATGCTTTTTGCTTTTCAGCTCTAGCTGATGTTCATGGTTTGACAGTAACAAAATTCTCCCTTCTTATGATCTATATTAAAATTATTCCATTGTCTGAGCAGCATCTTCGTAGCCTGATCTTTAATTAACACGGCATCAGGAGCTAATACTTTTTCTGAAACAGACACATTGCAACTATTTTTTCCCTCAAAGATTACAAAATTGATTTATTTTGATTATTTGATTATTTTGAGGCAGAACTGCTTTTTGGGTGCTGGTGCTATTACTGTCTCATATTTTCTAGGAGGGTTAGGAGGATTTAGTCTTAAATAAACCAATCCCTGGAAAAAACTTATTTTAATCCCGATTTGTTGTCCATTATTTTTTCCAGAGGAAGTAACTGTTGCGTGGTAAAGTTCAAAAGAGAAACTGAAGATTTTCCTTGCCCACAATTCCTTCTTGATTGGCATGGTCATATTATGGAAAAATACAGTAGAAGGAGTAACACAGTTAGGGAGAGGGCAGCTCACTGTTGCCTAGTAGTGCTTACAGACCTTGGACTTGAGCAGGACCCCAGTTCCAGACACGAAGGTGTCACCTGAAATGGTCCCTCCTCACCTCTGTCCTGCAGAGCCATTTAATTTCTGTGTCAGCTTTAGCCCTGGGTCCCTCACTTATTGAATTAATTAAAACTTAATCACTTCCCCATCTCTTCTTCCCAGCACAGAAAGCTGTTTGAAGTCTCAGTGGCTTGTTTGGAGCAGTGGATTCAGGGAGGTTTGTTTACCTTTCCACTTTTGAGCTTTTCTGGTCATGTTTCCTCAGCATCCACAAGAAACAGCTTTTGGTTTTGTGTTGCTGACAGCTAGATTTTTCCTGTAAGAACATAAGCCCAGGAGCCAAATTTTTAAGGAAGCCACTGAACACCATGGACCCAAGGTGGTGTTAGGAGTGAAGAAGAGGGAAACAACTCTGATTTAATTCACTACACCACTGTGAAAGGTACCACTCTGCTTTGGACATTCAAGGTTCATCTTGTATGTAATTCCACTACCTGCCTGTGTTTTCGTTTTATAAAGATGTACAAGGGAAACAGAGATGTCTTTCTTACTGTGTGATGCCTGCTAAGTGATTGTAAGGGTTCTTTGGGCTGGCCTCCAGCTCTGCAAAGGGATATGATGGTGCTGATGACTTTTAGGACGTGAAGCTGTAACGTGTGGTGTCCATGTGGAATGGAAATGTCGTGCTGACATCCTTGCCAGGAGGGGAAAACATCAGCCCCACAGAGAGCAGCTAGTCAGAGGTCTTGTACCACCTTTGTTGAACAAAGGGGAAAGTGTTTTGGGTTCTAGTATGTTTTATNTGGCAGGGGGTGGGAATGAGGTGAGCTTGAGGGTCCTTTCCAACCAAACCATTCCAGCATTCTCTGATAAAGTGGCCCAGACTATCATTTAGCTGTCCTTTTATTTCCAGGCAATATGGAAACGATTAACACATAAAATTACTTTTTACGCAGGCAATACTCGAGGATTAGTGTAATTCTCTTACAACTCACTGATTCATGCAGCTTAAACCGAGCTGTTCAAAGCGGAGATAGCAAAGGATAAAGGTATATGAGAGGAGGTGACTTATGAACCTCCAGAGGACATGGAGCAATTGGGAATGGACCCTTGATATCTCCATGTGCTCAGCCCTCTTTTGTGCTCTTGAGCCCTACTGGTAAACAGGAATGATGAGAGGCAGGTTACTGCCCTGAGCTGTAATTGCTGAAGGCTAAGGGGTGTCTCTGGGCAAGAAATGGGGAATAGACACATCAGCCTACGAGCAAGCTGCTTCCTAATGCTGCATGTGAAAATGCAATGTTGTCTTGACTGTATGATAAATTAGGGATTTCTGCATGGAGTTGTCTCTTGGGGCTTGGTGGTAGGTGGTTCACATCAACACATGGCAGTGGGGTACCAAAAGAAAAATAGCATTTAAAAGCTGAAGAACAACTCTGAGCAGCATCAGCTGGTGCCACACACCACATAAGCTGTTATTTGACTTAGACTCAAACATTTCAGGGAGGTGCTTGGGCCTAGGAGTATGTTGAGGCACAGGTGGGCAATATGGATGTTCTTGATGAGTAATATGCAGATATTATGTGGAAAGCACCAAATGTTTCCTAGGGCTCATGAGTTCACACATGTGCTCAACTATTTTGCTGCAGGTCAGAGAACTTCCTCGAGTGTTTTGGTCACTGGAGACACCTTTTTCCCTCCCTTATCTGATCAGCAGCAGCTCATGACCCCAGCAGTGTCTGACATGGATGACAGAATATCCTGAGCTGGGAGGGACCCTCAAGGACCATCCATCCAACCCCTGGCCCTGCTCAGACACCCCAACAATCCCACCCTGTCCCTTTCCCATTGTCCAAACCCTCCTGGAGCTCTGGCAGCCTTGGGGCCGTGCCCACTGCCCTGGGGAGCCTGGTCAGTGTCCACCACCCTCTGGGGGAAAGACATTCTCTTAATATTCAGCCTAACCCTGCCCTGACACAGCTCCAACCACTCTCTTGTGTCCTGTCACTGGTCAGTGGGAGCAGATTTGGAGCTGCCCCTCATGAGGAAGTCGTAGACCTTGTTGAAGCAAACCTCAATGCCCATTGAATCACTGTTTTAGGGAAGTAGCACAGGGAAATCAAGTCCCCATATCCCAGTCTGAAGAGTGTCCAACCTCAGGGGAAGATAACCTTGTTCTGTCTCAACTCACACTCACCCAGCAGTACTGCTAGACAAAACAGAGATTGAAGGGTACATGAGCCTAAAAAACTAGGTTTTGAGTAAAGAAGCAAAGATAAAAGAAGATAAAACAAGAAAATGTTTTATTAAAGTTATGCTGAATTATACACATGGTGCTCTGGTTTAGCTCTTTGACTGACACATGTTGTTCTTTGGCTGGAAAGCAGCTGGAATCACCCTCTCCTTCCCTCAATGCTATGATAGATCCCACCTGTTCATTTCCTCTCTTCTGGAAGAGGAAAAAGGTCCAGAGGAAGATGTGTGACCTTTCCAGTTAATGAGCTCAGGTACTCCTGGCTGTGTGTGTTTGTTCACACCTCATTCTCTGCGACAGGTTGGTGGGACATGGGAGAGGTGAAATGCTGTCTTCCTCAAAGTTTCTGCAAGTGTTTGCACCTTTGTTAGCACTCAGTGGCCTCTGGCTGCTTTCTTCTTCTGCAGCTGAGTAAAGATGTGTCGGTAAAACTCTGTATCTTGGGAATATCCTGACTTTTCCAGCTGAGATACAACTTCTTTTGACTAGCAGTGCATGATGAAATCCACTGGTGCTTTGCTGGGGGTCTGTGCAAGGTAAGGAAAGGAAATGTGCTGCCAAGAGGTTTTCCTGTACATGAGGCCAAACCTTCGATGGGAAAAAGTCAGAGGCTCAGGAAATCAAGAGAGTTGAAAATTCTGGCCGTATAGCTCAGCCCCGTTAGGTTAAAAATTAACAGAGACATGTGAAAACCTCAGCCCACGTCTGTGGTAAGTGAGGGTTGTACAGCTGAACAAATTGCTGCTGAAGTCTGGTGACTCCGTGGATTCACTGGAACTCTGGTGGGTCTGTTAGAGGCTGCGTTTTGGTTTTCAGCACTCCTCCATGCTATGTGAGACAGGCAGCATCAGTGTGCTGTGGAAATCCAGCCCTGTCCTCTCCCGACATCCCCATGGTGAGCAGAACACCCGGTGCAGCGAGCCAGCCAGCCAGGGCAAACACCCTTTGGTAAAGACTGATGAGGTACAGGATGGAAAGCAAGCCCTGGTGATGCAGGTAGATGCCAGCACCCAACTAGAAGTGCCTGGGATAGCCCCCTGGTAATTGCTGTGTGCGTCTGCTGGTGTGTACTTTGCATCCCAAAGTCGCTGGCTGCGTGCGGAGCGCCGCATGCTCCCAGGGGAGGGACACTCAGCTGCCAGGTGGACATGCTCTGAAAGCACATGAGCTTGTTTATAAGGCCCCATTTGAAGTTTTCCCAACAGAGTAAACGAAGACAGGATGTCCTCAGAAGTCCTGACCCAGCCATGTCCAGGGGCTGTGCCCTTGGGGTGGCTGAACCAAAGGTCCCCGTGCTGAAAGAGGCAGTGATGGGGCTGATTTGAGGATGACCCTGGCTCTAGGACAGGCTTTTTTCCAGACGACAGAGAACACTCCAAGCTTCCAACTTTTCAATCATCAATCTGCAGAGGAATTTTTTTGTGCCACCCGAATTTCAAGGGAATTCCCAAGAGCATTCCAGTTTGCTGGAATCTGCGTAGCACCCAGAGCCGTTCTCACGTCATGCCTGCTTCATTCTTTCCTCCTGCCATCCATTATCCTCTATGTGCCTTGCTGCCTTCATGCTCTGCCTCCCAACATCATTTACATAAGAGGAAAATTAGCAGCTTGAGTAATTATGAATAACTCACATTAGACAAAGAGGCCTCTAGGCTGAATGTGGGCAGCCGAAACGTCTGGCACCACAGACCTCCTGTGCACCCAACAGCCAGGAAAGGATCCTCCTTGGGAAAAAAAGACTTTCTCTGGTAGTTTCCCAGAAATGCCAAGGGGTTTAGGAACCCAAATCTGATGGATGCTTGGCAGGAGGCTGGTGAAGACACGAGGAATGCACGGTGTGCAAATCCGAGGTGCCCAGGCAGCTGTGACCAAGCCAGGATTTGGTCTGGCTCAGCCTTGTAGACCCCGCTCTTCCCTGGTGCAGGGCTGCATAATCCTCGATTTAAAAGCCAAAAGATCAGAGTTTGTGTTGATGTTTTCCAATTGAAGGACTGCCAGCCACATCTAATGAGTGGGACGGGTGCTGCTGAGCCAAGTCCAGGATGACAGCTGCTGCTAGTAAAAACAGGGGTTGTTTTTACTAGGAAAAACCTACTCACTGACAGCAGAAAAAGAGTTCTACTTGAGCAGAAACTGCAGAGCTTGCCTGGCTCCTGGTATCCAAATACACATATAAATCTTAAAAGAACAGCTTGTAAACTGCTAGTGGTGCTGCCTGATGAAAATAAAGGAATCTATTTCAGTTTTTGCATATATTCTCACAGTTACATAAAAAGCAGCTTACTACTGCTTAAAATATTAAAACATAGAAAAAGCTTTAGGCTTATGAACATTTTTCTACAGGGTATCACCACAAACTCCAAGGAGTAACCATACCTGCTCCATGGCAAATTTCAGTGCTGAGAACCCTCAAGTACTGGAGATAATTTTTTTTTTAAATGCAAAATGCAAAGATCACATCAGGACACACATGCTGGCTCATACCGAGTCATTGTGAGGGGTCCCAGCAGAGCCAGGACGATATGAACAGACCTCTAACCATCAGAGTCTAATTGCAGCCCAAAATAGTCTCTATAGTTTCTCTTTTTTCCTTTCTTTTTTTCTCCTTTGTGTTCCATGCCATAAAAAGAATGAAGTGCTTCTCCCATCATTTACATATGGAAAAGATCTGGTTCTGAAATAGTGTGCTTCCCACTTGGAAACCGATGGCTGTTTCACAGCCTGATGATTTTCAGTATTACTCCCCCAAAATGTGCCATGGGACGACACATTTCAAGAGCATTTCTTTTTTTCTTTCCTCCACCACAAGACCTGTTTCCAACTCATTTTTTTTCAATTCTGGCCTCTGATTGTTTCCTGTTTCCTCAAAAATTTTGTTTTATTGTTAGTGCTTTGTATCATTTTGACATATTTCAAGGCCAGGTGGGACAGGGCTTGGTCTAGTGGAAGGTGCCCCTGCCCATGGAACAGGACGGGCTTCAGGGTCCCTTCCATCCCAAACCTGTCTGGGACTTTGATCTGCCAGGATTCCTATTTTATTTCATCCATCATATTTCTTTGGGATGTCGGTCAGCCTGGATGAGTGAAACATGTCTAGGCCAGGATAAAAGCTTTGTTTGGCAGAGGTGGTGAATAGATTCTCAGTGAGCACAGTTTACTGTACACAAAGACATCAGGGATGGGAATTTTCCTTCTGTTTTTCTCTTCCCCCCCCCCCCAATTCAACCTCTTTCTTCAAGATCTTGTATCCCAGTGCTTCTGTTTGATGTGAATTTCCTTAAACATTCATTTTACCATCTTTAATCCACTGGTTCTTCCAAGCTTTTATGGACTTGCTTTCTAAGAAAAAGAGGTTTTAGACCTTTTTTTTTTTTCTGAGTACTTTTAATTAGTGTCTAAGGAAGTGAAGGGGGTCACAGCCTTTCAGCACTCATTTGATTTTTACTGTCTGATTTGAGAAAATATCACAGGGCAGGGAGTTCCCCAGGTAATGCTTCATGTTGTGTGAAATCACTGCTGAACCCTTTGACTCACTTTTATTTTGCTCTTCAATATTCCCACTTGATCCCTGCGAATTTCGGTCGCCTCATACCAGCTGCATAAAGACACCAAAAATCACCTACTATAATATTTTAGCTTCTTTACAAGTGGTCATTTGTCAGCTATAAATCCTTTGGTGTATTTTACATTGTTTTCCCTGAAAAGATAGTTTTAAGAAAAGTTGCAGTTTTGCAGATACTGAAAGGTCATGGGAACCCCTTGCTAAGATTAGTCCAACTTCTTCCTA
The DNA here is from genome assembly GCA_013396755.1 of Sclerurus mexicanus. NCBI lineage: Eukaryota > Metazoa > Chordata > Aves > Passeriformes > Furnariidae > Sclerurus > Sclerurus mexicanus. The sequence continues at coordinate 17,318 of VWZF01002251.1, read as the reverse complement.
TCAATAGCTGTAAGTGGCATTGGCATTGTAAAAGAAGTACTGTGTGAGCATTAAAAGACATTTTTTTCTCCCCCAAGTACACATTGAAAAGCACTTTTATCCCATGTCTAGGGCTGGGCACTAACTGGAGCTCTATCACTATGGGCTGATGTTTTCTATTCAGGGGCTCACAGAGAATGCATTGTTAGAAGCAGAGCTGAGCTGCAGAGGTTGGAACAATTTTATAAGCACAGAATTACTGCAAGGTGTCCATGAGGAGCCTTCAGATGGAAGGGAAACCTGACAGTACGATCTGTTAAGCAAAGGAGCTTTCCACTGTACAACTCTAAGAATGGGGGGAAAAAATAAAACAAAGAACACTCCAGTGTTGGCACTTCACTTTGCTCAGTTTATCATTACCAGGAGCTGGACAGAAAACACCATGCTGTACAGAACAAGGCTGGTGAGGAGCAGCTGAGGGAGCTGGGGGGGCTCAGCCTGGAGAAAAGGAGGCTCAGGGGGGACCTTCTGGCTCTGCAGCTCCCTGATGGATCCAGGGCAGGGTCGGGACCTGCTCCAGGGAACAGGGACAGGAGCAGAGGGAATGGCCTCAGGCTGGGACAGGGCAGGGACAGGTGGGATATCAAGAGGAATTGCTCCATGGAAAGGGTTGTTAAACGTTGGAACAGGCTGTCTGGAGCAGTGGTGGAGTCCCCATCCCTGGAGGGATTTAAAAACCCTCCACACATGTGTATGTGGCACCTGGGGACATGGGTTAGTGGTGGCCTTGGCAGTGCTGGGGGAATGGTTGGACTCCATGGTCTCAGAGGGCTTTTCCAACCCAAATGATTCTGTTATTCTATGAATTTCTCCAAGGATTTACCAACAAGCAAACACCTGTCAGCACAAAGCATCCCTCTCCCGTGTGCTGGCCATTAGGAGCTGGCCACAGTGGTGATGCTGTAAGGACACAGACACATGTTTTTCCAGACTTAAACAGATATAACTCTAACTTGTGTCCTCTGCCTAAACAGATTTAATTTCTCAAGTGAAAGCTTCTCTTTTTCCTTTGCAGCATCTGGAGTCTTTACAGAGGGAGGGCTGAAAGCTGGGAGCCCTCATCTCTGGGGGCTGCACCCAGAAGGGTCTGGAGTTCATCTTTTTAGAAACTCCATGGGTGGTCCTGGGCACAGAGATCTGTGCTGATCAACCTGAGCCCTGCTGAGCACCCTGGGCAGAACAGTCCTGTCATGTGCATTTCTGAAAGCAATGGGGGCTAAATACATTGCTTGGTGCCTTTTCTGTTCGCTACAGGTTGTTGTTGGCAGCACTGGCCACTGGCTGCTCTCATGCTTGCTCAGCCCTTACAAAGAGGAGGAAAAATCAGTTTGGATGGACACCCAGTTTGGCAGGGGAAGGACTAAAACATCAGGCAACTACTGAAAACTCTCCTGTGCAGTAACAAGCATCCTTCTGCAAAAGAAGAAAGACAAAGACATCCCTCCAAGTAGAATCAGGGCTGGCTTGTGCAGCAGGAAGAACAAGCTGAGCTTTTGGAGAGTTTCCTCTCCTGTAAAGAACAGATCATTCTTCAGAGAATTCTTCTTGTATTGCTTACCTAGTGATGCTTCCCATTGAAAGGCTGATTCAGGATGCAAAAGTCTTCTTCAGCAAAAGCAACACGACCGGTTCCGTCCTGATTTTCCCCCCACTGCAAGTACAATAACTTGTATTTGGCTAAAGCACACTATTGAGAAAGGTGAGGCCTGGAGATGAAGGTACCAAGGCATGCAGATCTATCATCTGCCATAATGGGTGTCCCACAGTTAACCAAATCCTTGGGGAAAAGGGACTTTATTTTTAATTTGCACTTGTCTGGCTTCAGCTGCTGAGGGTCCATTAGTGCCCATTTATTATTTTACAATCCAGGCTCTCACATGTAGTGATCAAGACACTCTTCAGCCCTCCTTTGGCTGAACCAGAGAGCACAGTGCCCCTGGCCTCCAGGATGGGTGCAATCTGCTGTGAGATCTCCCAGCAGCAAGGATCCCAGCTGGCAAATGCCCTCACTCAGTGCAATAGGTAAAAGTCTTACCTGTCTCTCTGCTGTGAGGATGCCACAACCCCAGTCAGAGCTATGAACTCCAAATAAATATCACGGTTTGAATATGTTCTTTGTCCTTCCTTTTGATACAGAGACCTCAAAATATTTATTCTACCTTGAAATAACTTTTCCAATCCTTTTACTTTTTTGGCATTGCTACCAACTTCTTTGATATCATTGCAGTTGCATCATCAATGCAATATCATTACATCTGTTTTTGGTTTTTTTTCAGCTGAAACCTACCAGGACACGTTTTCCCACCACTAGATAACACCTACAGCTCTAGCTTTCTGCACACCTCAGTAAAAATGGGGTTTGCTGAAATACATTTGTCTGGCTGAAGGATCCCCGTCGTCCTGTGCAGCTGCCCTGTCCTCAGTGATCGCTGCCATCCTGCCAGGGCTAATATTGCCCACAGATTTTATCAGCAGCATCACGCCAGTGTCATTTTACCAGCAGTGTTTTTTAGGACCATTGATTAAAAAGGTCAATTAGCATTATAATGTTTCCCACCTTAAAAAAAAAATTAAAAAAAAAAAAGTTAAAAGATCAGAGTTGATTCCAAATTCCTGAGATTCCAAAGCTGTGAGAGTCTTTCTTTGAAAGGAGCAGGGAGATGATGCTGCCTGAAGGAAATCGCCTCTGAAGTTGGAATTTTTTATAATTTCCACCCACCCTGGTATCTACTGGTATATTCTTTCCCATTACAGTTTCTGTGGTGTAGATGTAGCCAGACATGGGGACGTTTTGGTTGTGGGGTTTCCCTTCTGTAGGACTTTTTTTTCCCTGAGGAAAGCATGCCAGCCTCCATCAGGCTCTTCAGTGGGAGTTTAACAGCCCTGCTGGTTTTGAGAGTGAATCAAAGGGCAAGAACAGACAGATTCATGCTGTAACACAAATACAAAAACTCTCTGAAATTCAAAGGCGGGTCAGCCTGAGGTTCTGCCCCAGGTTGATTCCTAAATCCTCACAGTCCATCCAGGAGCACCACGGCTTCTCCTCGGAAACTCTTCTGCTCCAACCACCACAGTGTGCACTGGGTGCTCTTCCAAGGGTTGCCAGTAGTCACATTTTCCACCCTGGGAGTCCAGTGTTGGCAGAGGGATATCTTTTGCTGAGGCTGATAAGAAGTTACAAGTCAGAGCAAATATTTTATTTATATTTAACACACACCCTCAGTGAAACTGTTGTGGGGTGTGGGACTGCTTGAAACGTAGACCTGGATTTCAGTCTTCATTAGTTTCATGCAAAGAAATTAGGAAACCATTTGCAATACAATGTGTGTGGCAAAAACTTGGCCCACGACAGGGTGGATATGGAATGATATTCTGCAATGCTATTTTCTATTCCATTTACTTTAGAGAGGGGACAGTACACACTTTTGGCAGTTTCACTGGGAACCACCAATGAAATACCACTGGAACTGGTCTGCAGAATTTCCCATAAATGTTTCTAAAATGGGTACTAACAGTTTAAATAAACTCCCTTGTCGCTATCCATAAAAACAACTTAGTGGCAACAACGAACAACCTGACTTTGTCTTAAGACTTTGTGCAGTTCCTTTTTGAGGCTGGTGGGAGGACAAGGTCAATCTTATGGAAAGCATAGTGAACGAGGTTAGATGAGATCAAATGAACCAGAACTCTCTTTATTTGAAGAGTAGGATACAGAAATTGATTGCTTATCCTAAGCCAATGTTCTGCTTGGTTTCCTTTGCTTGCCTAGAGTGGATGAGGGAACTATGGCAAAATTATGCGATTTTTCTGGTCATAGTGACTAAATTGAGAGTTCTTGATCAAAAGGCTGATATTGTAAATCAGTGGTCATACTCAAGCTGTTAAAGTCATCATGGGATACCAGGACAGTCTCACTCGAGCACCTTCTCAGTGCCTTACAGAAATGTATATGGAGCAGGGTGGGAAAAGGCAAGTTCCAAGACTCAAGTGTTGTCCAGAGCCTGTGGGAACACCAGCCCCCAGGGTAGCTTCTGGTTTCCAGTGACATCCTGGGTGGTTTGAGAACAGCAAATCCCAACAAACCCAGTAAATTCTGGTTTGGTTGAGGGGTGCTTGAATCATGTCATTCCCAGTGTGGCCATGGCCCCTCAGGTTAACAGTGTTGTTTCAGCCTGGTTTTTTGAGGCTAAAGGCCGTGTTCCCCAGCTAATAAAGCTATGATTGCTTTTAATGAGGTTTAAAGGAGCGAACAGGATCCTTGTAGCTCCCACTACATCATTCCTGTGTAATATCATTCCTGAATGCCCCATGCTGGACCCAGGGCTTCATATCAGTCCTGAGGGGTACAGAAAATGTCAGTGGCCATCATTGTTTAAGGCTTTGGCATAGCCAAGGGGTAAGACCCTTGCTGGTCCTCACCAAACAAAAAAGTCAAGTAGTAGAGATTTGGCTTTTATTTTCTGTTTTGCGGAGTTAAATTGGATATTAGGAGAAATTCCTTCATGCAAAGGATGGTCAGGAGTTGGCCCAGCTGCCCATGGCAGGAATGGAGTCCCCATCCCCCAAGGGACTTCAAAGCCATGTGGATGTGGCACTTGGGGATATGGGTCAGTGGTGGCCTTGGCAATGCTGGGAATGGTTGGACTTGATGGTCTTGGAGGGCTTTTCCAATCCAAGTGATTCTGTGTTTCCATAATCTATAAATGCATCCTACCATTTCACTGCTGTGCAGATCTGTCAATCTAAATATGACGTGTTTGAACTCTTCAAGGACTCCCAGGATGCCAAAGCTGTGTCCACATTTCTTTGAGCTGGATGGCATCAGGTTTGTGCACCCAGAGCCTGAAGGGAGCAGGGACCTTTCAGAGAGTCCCCCAAACCATCATCCTGAGTGAAAATGAAACTCTGACATGGACCAAGGGCCAAGCTGGGGCTTATGCACACAGATCAAATGTGGGTGCTCTGGTTGCCCCAGGTGCTTGTCCTCCCCCTTGCCTGGGATCCCCATCTCTGCTGCACGGGTGGTTAAGCTCCCACGGAGCAGCTGCTCAACAGCTGCAGGCTACACTTCATATATGAAAGAGACCCTAAATCTGTGTGAAATTTCCAGTGGTTTAACAGCTGTTGCCTGAGCCAGGCTGTCTGTGCCACATATACGGTGACACTGGAGGGGAGAGAGGCAGGACAGACAGCTGAGAGCAGTCATTCCTCCAGACGCTTAGTTTTAATATGCTTTTGCCCATGTCAGAGCCTTTTGAGTGAAAATTTGAGCATGGAGAAGCCTTTGTATTTATGTTCCCCCCTTTTCTCACCCCCTACCCCATGACTGCAGTGAGTTCAGTGAGAGCCAAACTCTGTCATTGAGGGTTTTTTTCCTAGGGGGACTTTTAAGTGGGATTCAGTGCAACTTTAAATGTCTAAGCAAGTCAAATGTTCACTCCTGTGAATGGAGAGGAGTAATTCCACCATGGAGGAATGGACAGTTCAGCTGAATTAGCTACTGGTTTTAGACAATAACAATTTGCTTTGAGTAAAAGTTACATTTGGGGGGGTGGCAGCAATGGTAGGGATAGATCCCAGGACGTGGTGGATCTTCTGGGAAGGGGAAAATGTTCTGGAGAGATGAGAAATTTTTGAAGAAGTGACACTGAGAGTCAGGAAATCCATTGCGTCCTTTGAAAAGCCCATGTGGACCAACTTGCCAAAGGATCTGGAGGGTGTTTAAAATACCTAGATATTAGTAGGCTGTGGTGTGACCAACTGACTAACCTTGTTTACCTGTGGAAAGGGAGGGTTTTGTGTCCAGGACATAGCAGGGAAAAGTCTGGGTCACCAAAAGGACTTCAGTCACCTCAGTCAACAATAAAGTGCAGGAGAAAATTCGTGGTGTTGCTGGGATTTATTTTCAAATGCACCTAATGCAAACAGTTGATTTTATTTCCCAACATTTTGCACTCTCTCTGCATTTACAAAAATAAAATGACCCATTAATTTGTAATCAAAACCAGTTTTCAATTCTAGTTTTTACTGAAATTGTATTTATGCCAGGAATCCCTTATTTGCTCTTAAAAGCTAATTCAGGTTAACCAAAAATTATGTGATTTTTATCTTTGAGGAGCACTGGTCTCAGCAGAGATGATGCTGCAAAGGTAAAAAAACCCACAGAGCACCCTCTGAGGAGTTTATTTCCTCCCAACACTTCTGGATTTTGGCTGGATTTCCCTGCTTTGCCCCTTGCCCCAAGAGCCTCCTGTAATGGTACATCAGTCTCTGCTCAGACAACAGGAGCCAGGGAATTACCTCTGGCTGGAACAGGCTCTCCTGCCAACGAGGCAGTGGACAGGTCACTCCTGTCTTGGTTGGTCTGGTTGAAATTGTGCTTTTAGTTGAAGTTTCAGTGCAAGATCAAAATGGTTTGGGTCTGAGTATCCCAAAACCCCTCATCCAGGTGAGGTGCTGTTCCTGCACCCCAGCCCTCCATGCACATCTGATGGTATACAGGAATGGGACATCAGGGAGGGAGGGGGACGTTGAGGTAGAAGGCAGACCTTGAGCTGGATGTCACAGAATGGCTTGGATTGGATGGGACCCTATGGATCACTTGCTCCAAGGACTCGGAGGTTCTCATGAGTGAAAAGCTGGACATGAGACAGTAGTGTGCACCCCCAGCCCAGAAGACCAAACACACCCTGGACTGCATCAAACAGTGGTGGGCAGCAGATCAAGGGAGGGAATTGTCCCTTCTACTCTGCCCCTTGAGATCACACCTGGATTCNAAACATTCCAGGATTCTGTGATTATCTCATTCCAACCCCCCTGCCATGAGCAGGGACACCTTCCACTAGACCAGCCTGATCAACATGATGCCAGGGGAAGCCCTACATCTCCTGTGTCCTCCCCAGCAACCAGAACACAGCTATAGGGACACCCAAAATGCTCCTTGAGCAGCACATTTTGGAGTTTCCTGGTTGTGGCTGTCGGCGACAAGCTTTAGGGCTGATACCCAAGGGTGGCTGGAGGGGGCAGGGACAGCTGGACACCCCCAGACTGGTGGGGGCTGCACTGGTCCCCAGCTGCTGTTGGACCCATAGGCATGCTCCTTGTGGAAGGAACAGCAGAAAACAAGGTGGATCCTTCCAGACTGGGACAAAGCTGGCAGGGTGCCTGTATTTTCCCTTCCCCAGCCCCTGCGAGGGCTCTGGCATGCCAAAACCTCTCCTTGGCACAAAGTGCAGAAAAGAAGCACCCCACATTGTCTTCTGCTTCCATGGCTCTGTCACCCTCACTGTCCCACCGGGGAGCTCAAGGGGTACAGGGCACCCTGCCTCTGAGATGGGTCCCACTGTGGGGCATGAGGTGGGGTGCCACCAGGGGTGTCAGGGGACAAAACAAGGTGTTTACCCCTTCCCTGCCCCTTCGCTGAGTTATCCCTGCCCCAGGATGGGGGCTGGACGCCGCCAGAACACTCAAAGCAGAAAATGCCAGGGCTGGACGGGCGATGAGTTGGTTTTGTTGTCTTGTTTTAAACAGCCCGTGTGAACAACTGTTGTGTGCGAGGGGCGGGAAGGGGGGTTACCATGGCAAAATGGGATTTGCTGGGAATGAATAGCTTTCTTTTTCCCTGCTGAAATGAATGGGCTGCTGAGACCTCCCTGCATACGAAGACTGTAGGTGCTGCGCTCGCTCGGTGGAAGGGACGGAGAACAATATCCCCCCCAGCTTTACGTTACCCACAGGCTTCTTAACACAACTCAGAGTTATTACACACCAAAAAAAATGTGATCTCAAGTGTAGATTGAGAGAGACAAAATGTTCCCAGTGGGATCTATCCGTGCCTCTTCCCCGGTCCCCTCCGACAACAGGGATTAGCAGCAGTGTTTGCACTGACTGTAACTAGGACATAAAGACCATGGTTCATTTCTTCCCATTCAGCTAATTCTTTACATTGCAGACACTACAGGATCCATTTATGGGTTGTTGGTTTTTTGTGGGTTTTTGTTGGGGTTTTTTGTTTTGGGGGTTTTTTTTTGTCTCCTTTGTGAAAGTAGGTTGGGGTGGGAGGGGGCGAGGGGGAGAAATCTGCTGGAGAAACTGTTGGCATCTCCAAAGAAAAGTATCTTTTCAACTCTCAGCCTGCAGCCCACAGCCCTCCTCTGCCAGGGATGAAAGGAGCCGCAATCCCCGTCTGCTGTGATGGCAACCTTGCTGTTAGGTGAAGGACATGATATCTTTGCCAAGAATGGCAACTTTCAAGAAATAAAGTGATTTAAGCTGGTAGATTTGACCTCCCATATCAAGCCTTGGGACTTTTCTTTAAGTGAAGGGGAGCGCTTGCTCCCAGCCATCTCTCATTCCTGACAAGTACCCACCTCTAAAGCAAACTACAGCACCAGCTTTAGGTATGTTCTTTCTCTGGGAGAGCTTTGGGAGGCAGGATTTGACCGTGTGGGAAGGGTTTGGCCGGAACACCAGGGTGAATATTTTTGCCAGGCACACAATCCCTGATATGCACTGATGGATAAAGTCCGTGTTTTATTCTGATTTGGAGGAAAACTTCCCCAGCAGCCTAAAACACGGTGGTGAGGCGCAAGACTTGTGCAAAGGAGCAGGAAAATGCGCTTGGTTTTGTGCAGCACAGTCACACCACAGCCTCAGCCTGTCTGGGGAAGTGCCAGCGAGGCAACAGCACCTGGAGCATCTTTGTGCAGGTCCTGAACTTGGACCATCCCTCTTCTGGGGCTCAGGGACAAGAGAAGAGATGGTGTAATATTGCCAAAATGCCTCTGGCTGACCCAGGAACACACATTATCTGCTCCAAAGCCATGCATCAATCTTGCCTTAACAGACAAGTCTGACTCACAGTAGGTTCAGGGGAGGTTATGTGGCAAAAATGAAGGATTATGAGCTGAAAGAGGAACTCATAAATCTTTCCAAGGTGGAAGGCAAGCAGGGCTGTGTGCCACAGTCAGTGCAAGGACATGGTGACCCACCTCTGCCCCGTGGTCTCTTTCTCTTCACTGCTGCAGGCAAATACTGCAGAGATAAGAGCCACAGAGCTGACCTCAGGGCTTCAAAATCTTGATTGTGGGGGTTTATTTCCTTATTTAATTGCAAACTTCCAACCACAGAGAGGAAAAGTGCACGAAGTGCACCCACCTCACCTCTGAAATTTGGTCATCACCATTACAAGCCGTAATCCATGAAAGGATTAACCTGGCTTTGTGCACAGACAACAGAGAGGAAAAATGACCTTAAACTGCACCATGCATCTTGGGTGACCTCAGATAATGTGCCCCAAATGTGTGTGATGATATATCTACTACCTCTCACCTCCATTCTTGGCACTGGGAGAGAGGATAGATGAATCTGAGATGAACCTGAGCTGTCCTTGGGGGGAGCACAAGCTTGCCAAGGACTTCAACACATGTTTCAAACAGCAAAACGTATGTGCTTGGAGTGGAGGATGATGCCTGAGTGCACTTTTTTGCAGCACTAGAAATATCCTAGGAATGGGCAAGTGCTGATATGCACGACAGATTCCTGGGCTCCTTCCAGCGAAGGGAAGACACGAATGGTACCTTGGAGAAAGTCGCCTTTTTGGCACCTCAGCTCTTCTCACAAAGGGTGTTTTTTGGTCCAGACCTCCCAGGGTGTCAGTGTTGAGACTGACAGACAACGTGTTTCCTGTTGGTTTGTAAGGGAAAAAATAGCAATAATAGGACTTTCACCTGAAATTGGCTTTAAGGTAAGCAAAGTGCTCTCCAACCTCCAACACCCACATCACACAATCATAGAAACACAGAATGGTTTGGATTGGAAGGGACCTTAGAGATCATCTCTTTCCGCCCCCTGCCATGGGCAGGGACACCTTCCACCAGCCCAGGTTGCTCCAAGCCCCATCCAGCCTGGCCTTGGACACTCCCAGGGATCCAGGGGCATCAGATCTCAGATGGCTCTGGAGGGAGATCAGATGCTTAGCACACGTACAGACACCTCCATTCAGGTGTTTCACATCTGGGGCTGAATCTTGCTGCTACCCACATGGACACCTTTTGTTCTGCTGACTGTTATTCCCCAAAAAACACAGAGGACACTCGGTCTGCTCATCTCAGGGACAGCTATGGGGGTGTCCACCAAAGCTACACATGGTTCATAGAACGGCTGCCCTGATGAGTTTTCCTACCAGGGAGGGATGAGATTTTGGTAGGTCAAAGGATGCTGTGTGTCAAAATAAAGACATTCTGAGGAACACATGCTCACACTGACATATTCATCTGATGTTAATGAATAAGGACAGGGGAAATACGTTGTCAGGTTCAGAGCCTTGTATTAGCTCACCCCTTACAGTCCTGTGCTGGATGAATGATTTATGCCTTTAAACCTAAAGAATTTGGAAACAGAGTTGTATTTTCTTCCCATGGGATTACCACTGACTCTACTTGTTCTAGTTCAGGGTTTTTTTTAAAGTCTGAAACAAAGATGGGTTTAGTTCATTACTGTCAAATGTGAGTGATGCTCAGACTTTGCAAAAATGCAACATATTTCTAAAATTAGTGTCATCCTGTTTCACCTTTTTCCCAGACACATTGTGCAAGCAAAGAGATCAAACCTTTGTCTTTCTCCAGAAGAGAAATTGCTAATGTTTGAATTAATTTAAAATAAGGTTAGTGTGTATCTGCACAGTGGATAAACTCTGCTTTGTGTTTAAAAATCAGTTGGGAAGAAGAGCATACTTTGGTATTAGGAAATGTTCTGAATTTCAGAGTGCTTTTCAAAGATAAATGGAGATCAAGAACCTCTTGGATTTTCTGTTTCAAAAGAAGTGAATAATGTGCCCTCCTGCATAAGAGAAAAAGTGAAACATGAAGGACAACAAGACAACCTTTTTACTTATTTCAGTCACCACCAGACTTCACCTGGGACAAAGCTGAAGCACAGCTTTATGTACTACTTTTTCTGATTTTAGCTGAAGGGATGGACTCAAAAATCCTTCCTACCCTATTCAATATTTTTAATACACACTTCAACATTTTCGAAATGGAAATTATTATTTATTTTTTTTAATGAATATCAAGTAATGACCACAGGAAGGCAGCTAACAGTTCCAGTTGGACTACTTCAGTTACCAATTAACTTGGAGGAGTTAATCAGAGATTTTGCTTTTACCCAGGAGGTAAAACACCCAATTAATGCAATGATAAAGTAGCTGTGGGTGTTTGTGAGAACATAAGGCAGTTAATTACCTGTGGCAGAAGGAACACCAATTCCTGGAACTGTCTTGAACACAAATCTGGGTAGCTTCACCCACCTTGTTACCACAGCCATGAAAGTCAGCCTTATCTTAAAATAAAAGCATCTCCCCCCTCCCTTCAGTGCAAGTTGGCTGAAAGTGCCCTTTGCCACTGAGAACATCTTCAGGAATTAGCACCAGGAGATGCAGCTCACCTGTGAGGAGAAATGCTGGTGGGTTGTCTCTGAACAGGACTGTAATTAATTGCCAGAAGTCTGCCGAGCCAGAAGTGTCTGTCTCTGGCAGCAGGGGATGTGTGGCTGTGTTTCAGAGATCCAAATGGCACCAAAAAGCTCAGAAAAAAGGGGCCTCACTGAAGATGTGACAAGTCCACTCCTGCACATGGAGTGTCACTGAGGTCACGGTGTTCAGAGTGGTTTGCTTGTGGAATCCCAGGATGGTTTGGGTTGCCAGGGACCTTGAAGACCATCCTGTCCCACCCTGCCATGGGCAGGGACACCTTCCACCAGCACAGGATGCTCCAAGCCCCGTCCAACCTGGCCTTCCATATTTTTCATGGATGTGGCATCCACCACCTTTCTGGGAAGCTTGTGCCAGTGTTTTACCATCCTCATAGGAAAAAAAACCCAAACAACTTCTTCCTTATATCTAATGCAGATCAATCCTCTTTTATAACAAACTTCATCTCGAGTTTAGATATTGGGGTGCAAAATGAGAGGTGAGGATAACCCTACAGCAAAACCACTGCCCAAATTCAACAACTTCTTGTTGACTTCTGCCCAGGTGGTTTCTCAGCAGGCCTTGGCCACGAGGACAGGTGTTTTTTCTGCTGGCAGGGAGCACAGTCACCCCTATTGCTACTTACCCCACCAGCTGGGAAGGGTAATAAGTTGGGTCTGACTCCCCCTACTAACTTTGAATGGAGCAGGGCAGGGAGGCTGGAACAGTACTGGGAAGGCAGGAGGAAGGTGACAGGTGGAGGGGTGACTTAGAGAGTGTCCACTAACTTAATTTCCAGCTGAGCTATTCACTTCAGGGGAAAGGCAAGCGTTTAATTTCAATTTATGTTCTTACAGAGGGCTTGCTGTGGCTGGTGGGGGTCATTATTTGGGAGAGACAGGAGGAGGATGTGCTGGTGTGGACAGAGGTGTGAGCTGCCATGTGGGTGTTTGCTCCTTCAGCTGTGGTGGGGAGTCACAGACGTGCTGCTGGATATAACCTTTGTGGATGCTGAATCGCTAATCCTGGTAATTGTGGTCTTTTGTGTTTTGTCTGTTTCTGACACAAGGTGGCTGATAAATCAGGAATAGATGTACTGCTGCATTTTTCCAGTTTTCTGGGAATTTTGGAGTGTTATACATTGATAAATGAACTAGGGGATTTTTCTTGGAGGTGTTTTTCTACTCAGTTAATAGACTTATCTAGGAAGTGTTTCCTGACTAAAAGTCCAATAAAACTGTTGGAATGGCAATGAAGTTGGAAAGTATGATGCTTGGGAAATGTTATCATGAATTATTCATATCTTGCCTTTTTTGTTGTTGTTTACCTATTCTATTACACTTTCTTTTTTATTTTATGTATTTACATGTTGCTGTTGTCTGAGAATCCAGTATGAGTGTATGCCTGGTACAGGATACACATGAACTTCTTGGAAAAATAAGGCGTAGTTCTTAATTTTAAATTGTTTCATGAACACAGAATGAACACTTCTAGACTTCAAGCATATGGTTCAATTGTCAAGCTTTCCCTCTACAATTTAAAATCACACTGTCATTTTTAACACACTTAGAATATATAATGAATAGACATCTTCAAATTTGCAATCAGTTCTTGAAATTGAGACATGTACTGTTAAAATCCACTTGAGTATCAGCTTTAATAGAATTATTTAAATGCAGAAATCCATCAAATTACATTTTTACAGAAGTACAGTTCTCGCCTCACTGGGACAGGGAACGAAGACAGCAAATTCCATTGGTTTTGCAGAACTGAAGAGCTGGGATTTTTGAAGGTAAAAAGATGAGCTCATTTCCTCATTCAGGGTCCCAGCAGCCCCACATGTCACTGAACCTCTGCACACGCAGCTCTCTGTGCACAGACAACCTGCCCCCAGGTCTCTGGGGAGCTAAGGCACACCCTTGCCTGTAATCCTTTGCATGTCTTTCCCATTTCAAAGTGTTGTGTTATTGGATACAAATTCTATTTACAATAAAATAATCTCTGATCTCTTCCCTGTTGTGAAGGTGAGCTGTGTCTCACTTGGTTGCTGGAGGAGGAATGTTAGTCATCCCAACCCTCTCTGTAGAGCAAGACAACTTCAGGAAGCTGCTTCTTGGGGTGGTTTTTGTTTGTTTGTTTGTTTATTTTATTCCTCTGAGGCTTTTAAGCTTAGACAAGACTCTTCAAAGTCACTTGCCCATATACATTCTTACATGCTGCTTTTTAAGATGAGACCACCCCCCTCCTGGAAATACTCCTCTGCTGGCTGTAGATGAGGTGTTTCCTATGGTGATGGCTGGAGGGAGGTGAAACACCACTTTGTGTCCGTGTCCCCCCCAGACCACAGCACTGACATCACGCGAGGAGCTGGTGTGATTGCTGCTTGGATGACCCAGTCCTGTGTTTGCTTGGAGGAAGACAGGGCAAGAGGAGGAGGTGATGAGGCAGAGGGCAGGTGCCTGGGAGGAGGGGTGTGCAGTAATGACACCAAGCAGAAAGCCTGTTGGGGGATGATCTCTACATCCCCCTTTACCAGCACTTGAACTGGGGCTTTTTTTGTTCCTGTGTTTTGATCTGTCTGTGCCTTTTGTGCAGCAGCCTGAGCTGAGGCTGAGCAGTGTCGTTTGGGTGGATGGCCAGGAGCTGGACGTGGGTCAGATGTCCTCTAGCACATTTGCCAGATGCTACGAACATTTCCACACAGAGGGTTATGTGACCTCTGATATGAATGAGATGGGGGGAAAAGAAGGAGAGCAGACCTGCAATGCCATGATTTTCTCTATTAGGTTGTGTATGAAGAAGTGTGTTCTGCCACAGCTCCTCTGTGCTTGGGCTCAAGCAGGAATTTGCTGCTTCTGACTCCTTTTGGGGTTCAGTAAGTCCCTCGCTGGGGAAGGGAGGTAGTAAAGTCCCTTTTTGGGCTGGGGAGGGGAGGCAGGGCAAGACTCTTCACTTTAAACCCACTGTGTGCAACCAAGGTTTCTTCCACAAGAACGTTTTCCCTTTAGCATCTTCCTTCAGTGGGTGGTGTGGACCAAGGAGAGGAAGGACAGATGGACATGGAGTACCAGGGGTGGGGTGGGAGCAGAGCATGGGAGCAATGCAGTCCCTTGCTGTGACTTCTCAGGGGCACCACGGGGATTTCAGAGCTCCCAGACCTCCTCCTGACATGGTTAATGTAAACTCCCTGGGAATGAAGGTCCGTGGGAAGTGCCTTTCCCATCTATTAGCAAGGCTGATTGGAAGGGGGTTTGTCTGAAGGGCAAGGTTGCCCAAACCATCAAAATGAGAAGAAATCTTTGCTGTGAGCAACATTATTAACTGGGTACTGATACGGTGATGCTCTGAAACACAGGGTGATATCTTGGGGCAGAGGGGGAGGAAGAAAACAGCCAGGAACGAGAGTGTGTCAGGTCAGTTTGTCTCAGAAAATGCAGCTCAGTTTGTTTTCAGGGTTTATTTTGGTGTTTTGGTTTTTTGTGGGTTTTTTTTTTCCAACAGTTGAACTTACTAGAGGTGAAACCACTTGTGGTTTCCTGTTTTCAAGATTTGGCTTTTTTTTTTTTTATTGTATGTCAAGGATGTTTCTTAGAAGCAGAGTCAAGTCTCCAGCCCCACTTCAGCAGGTTTGGTGCTGCCATGCAGGTGACAGGAGCACCCAAAGATCCACTGAAGGTTTTGTCATCCCTTAAAACAGCTGTTCATGGTAGAGGAGAGGGCAAATAAAAGCAGTGTGAGCCACAGAGTCAAATAAAATCTGGCTTTGTGTCTACACTTGTTGTAGACACCCCAAGTTCCTCAGCTGGAGACCATCACTGATTGATTATACTGCAGAAAGCCCTGAGAGCTGGAGCAGTCAAAACAGGAAGCAAAAAAAGCATTATAAACGCACCAAGTATTAAAAAATTGCTAAATGCTGGGCAGTCTCACAGAATTATGGTGCTTTTCCCATGAGTGTGTCTGTGGGGAATATAAAAACAAAACCCCATGGCCTGAGCCAGCTCTTTGGCCACTTTTCCCAGAAGTGTTTTTGCAGGGGAAAATCAATCCTGTGGTTTTCCCCCAGTCCCAAGTTATACCCGCTATTGATCCAATCATTCATAATGTGATAGATCAAAGAATCACAGAATGGTTTGGGTTGGAAGGGACCATAAAGAACATCTCACTCCACTTCCTCCCGTGGGCAGGGACACCTTCCACCAGCCCAGGTTGCTCCAAGCCCCGTCCAGCCTGTCCTTGGACACTCCCAGGGATCCAGGGGCAGCCACAGCTTCTCTGCCCAACCTGTGCCAGCCCCTGCCCACCCTCCCAGGGAAGAATTTCTTCCTAATACCTAATCTATCCCTGCCCTCTGGCACTGGGAAGCCATTTCACCTTTGCCTTCCCTCTTGCTCATGTTCCAGACTGCTCAAATTCCCTAGAATTAGGGTGTTTTTTGCCAGGCCAAGTGCATGGTCGAGAGGGTGTTGGTCCTTACAGACCATCTGCACAAACTCTGGTGTTGCTGAGAGAAGCACAGTGTGGTGGGGCATTCTTGGCCCTGGCTTGGTTCAGCAGCAGTGTTATCTGCACCCAGGATGTCGGAGAAATGTGACAATGGGAAAACAGAGGCAAAAGTTGTTGCTGCACTTGGAGAAGAGCCCCTGCAGCCAGTGCCACAGAGCTGAAAATACACAAATGGAATAGTTTCTTTTCCTGCCCTGTTTGTTCTGTAAGAATTTTGCTGCTCTTTCAGGCTGATCCTGGGTTATGTCCTTAAAAGCCTGTAAGGGCCAGGAAGGAGAGGAATGTGTTAGTCTCCTCACATCCCCCCATCATCTGTCAAACTCATCCCAAAACACCTTCTCCCATTGCAATGACATCACAATGTGCTGTAAGTGACCTTCTTCCCTAAACATCTAGAGATAAACTTAGCTTTTTAGTTCCTTTCATCCAGAAGGGAAACTTTTCCTTTTTATGAGCTCCATAACTGAACCCTGGAGGTCAGCACGGATGAGTGGATTTTTGTCATGTTTCTTGGAAAGTTTGTTAATTTATGGCACGAGATTTCTTTTAGGAGAGACAAAACTTTTCAAGCTGTATAAGCCTTTGTGAAGCACTCGGAGCTGTAAGTGCTGATAGAGCCTTCTTACACCAGTTTACATTCTGCAGATGGCTGATTTATGGAGGTGGCAAGGTTTTCTCCCTGTTCTAGATGCAAGGCAATTTCCTGAGCAAGCCTGAGGCTGACTGTCTGTCACGTGTATCCTGCAAGAGACTTTTGGTTTGGTTTTTTATGAGACATTTCCACAATGAAAGCGTTGAATGCCCTACCTGTGTGCAATTGGTACAAAGTCATGTTTGCAGTGAGCAGAAACTCTCCCCAGGCTGTGGCTGAGATGAAGGTGCTGGGGGGACAGGGTGGCTCCCTGCTGGTTCCTGGTGAGCAAAGGACCATCACTGCAGAAACATTTCACCAAAAACAATGAACTTAATAACGAAGGTTTCAAACAATTACTTTTCCCCTTCACAATAAGCTGCTCACATGGAAGTAGAGGTGTGGAAGCAGCACTGGATGAGAAATGCCACTGGTGTTTGGTCTGTGGAGGTTTTGTATGAACAACCAGAGCAGGTCCCTGTGGCAGAACACAGCTGAATGCACACAAGAAGGATTTTATTTATCCATTGTACTGCTCAGCAGCACTAAGCACCAATTCCTCTTCACAAGAAATGGTTCATCCATGGTTATATCCATAATAACCTCTCCATTTCCAAATGGCTCTTCAAAATATCGTCCTCTTGAAACGCCATAACCTGGTGAAAGAGATCT
>VWZF01002249.1:983-37910 GCA_013396755.1 Sclerurus mexicanus | reverse complement strand
CGTGGCAGGTTGATTATATCACATTGCCACAGACTCGCCAAGGTAAATGTTGTGTACTTACCATGGTGGAAGCAAACACTGGATGGTTAGAGACTTATTCAGTATCTTATGCAACTGCCTGGAATACCATTCTGGGTCTCGAAAAGCAAGTCCTGTTGGCGACATGGTACTCCAGAACGAATTGAGTCAGACAATGGGACACATTTTAAGAACAACCTAGTTATCACTTGGGCAAGGGAGCATAGTATTGAATGGGTATATCACATTCCATATCATGCACCGGCCGCTGGGAAGGTTGAACGGTGTAATGGATTGCTGAAAACCACTCTGAAAGCATTGGGTGGGGGAACTTTCAAGAACTGGGATCAACACTTAGCCAAGGCCACCTGGCTAGTTAACAGTAGAGGTTCAGTCAATTGAGCTGGCCCTGCCCAAGCAGAATCCCTCCACACTGTTGATGGAGACAAAGTCCCAGTGATTCGCTTGAGAGGTATGCTAGGTAAAGCTGTTTGGATTACTCCTCCCTCAGGCCAGGACAAACCCATTCGTGGGACTGTCTTTGCTCAGGGGCCAGGATATACTTGGTGGGTAATGAGGAGAGATGGAGAGATTCAGTGTGTACCTCAAGGGAGTTTAGCCTTGGGAAAAAACTAATTCATATTCCTGAGTTGTATCTTGCAGGACCATAAGTCACCAGATGAGGAAGACCTGAACACAGCTGATGCCAACATGCAATGATGGCCCAGACCAGTAAACCAGCTTTAGAGAACAAGAACTGTAGATGAGACGGAGGAAGACCAAAGATCTGAATTGAGCTGATGCTGTTCCTCAAAGTCAAGATGACAGTCTTCANTAAATATATATAAACTCTTTTAGTTCTACTGGAGTTCAGTTTTGTGGGTTGTCGTTCCCCCCCCGCCTTTCCCCTGTGGCTGGGAGGGGCCTTTGGGGCCTTTGTCCTGGGCCCTTTGGCTCTTCGCATTTGGCCAATTTCAACTGGTCACAACATGCTTGTGTATGTATGTGTTTATAGATTCATAAATTTACATATGAAATGAAAGTTGTCACATTACATGAAAAATTATTTGTGGTCAGGATAATATTGACTATGTCTACACTAAAAAGTGGTTTAGTGCAATTGGAGGAGTCAGCAGGTCAAAACAGTTGCTGCTGCAGCTCCTATATCTAAATGTTTTTTCATTCAGTCTTACTCTGTATTCAGTTTGGTTTGGTCCCCGGGGCTGACTGTTCTTACCATGTGAGTGTGTCTTTGCTATCTGAAGGACAAGTCATAAGTGTGGATGTTTGTATGTTTTCTGCAGGTTAAAGTTGCATTTGGTGTGCAACAAAAACAGAACTTCTTTCCTTTGTTAGAAATCCACTTGCATGTAGTGAAGCTGCTCTACAAATCAAAATCAATCTGCAGCACATGCTTTGGCCAGGAAATTTGTTTCCAAACAGCAGTGCTGTTCTGAGCCAAAGTGCAACTGTACACACAATCATTGACAATATTTTATCATATTGAAAGCACAGAATATTTCAGTTAATTTCCTTTTATGTTAATTAATAATCTGAAATTTTTTTTTACTAATGAAGTACATGATGTCCCATCAAACATGAGAATTATATCTACTGTGTGTCTATCTATATTATTACTTAATTGAAGAAAAAGATAGGTTTATTTTCTCACAGTTTAGCAAACATTTTTAGATATTTGTTACATTTACTTAACGTAAAACCAGGTTGATGCTCCAATTGAGCTACTGAGAAGAGTGTGCTGAGGGAGATTTTAATCTATTCATATCAGGCATTTAGATCAATATATGGCTCTTATAGGGTTATTCTAGCTACACTCTATATGGCACAGATAATCACTTCAGTAGCTGAAAAAGGCAGCTGACTCTTGCTCAGTCCTAAAACTAAAAATTGTAATGTTACATATGTCTTGGGAAGAAAGCAAATATCATGAGGAACTTATAACCGATAATACATATTATCATCTTTTTCTGAATATCACAGAACAGTATGAACAGCTTCCTTCATGTGACACTATTTCCTTACTGTATATCAGATCTGACAGAATGACTTGATATGGGTTCTATGCACATAACAGAGATATGACTAGCCTTTCTAGGGACTGCTTCCCTGCCTCTGTGACCTTGACATAATACCACATTTATACTTGTCATGTATTGCAAAGCTTACTCAGGTTGTAACAAATTGTAGTTTCTAAAGGTTTGAGTCTGGTCCTCTTGTTATTTCAGCCACTGCAATGTACAACACTTCAGTTACTGTCTGATCATAATCTAAACATTTTTGTTAAGGTGTTTTTTTAACACTAGTTCATATTCCATTGGTTCTAGAACCTGACTGAGCTAAGAAACCTGCCTTCAATTTCTGGTCTACATTAATTTATGGTCAGTTCATAGCCTTCCGCTTTAGTTGGATGGAGCTCTGAGCAACCTGCTCTCGGGAAAGGTGTCCCTGTCTGTGGCTGGAGGGTTGAAACTAGATGATCATTAAGGTCCCTTCCAACACAGGCCATTCTGTGAATCTGTAATTCTATGATTTTTTCTTGGAATGAATTGTTCTTCTTCTATCTCTATCATTTTCCCACAACATATTGAAAGATATAAACAACTATAATCTTTGTTTTCTCTGTATTACAATGAATGAAGGAAGCCTTTAAAACAACCAGTTGACCAAGCATTTGAGAAGCAGGTAAAACCATTTTTTTTTCATACATTGTTAAGAATATTTCATTCTTTGTCCCAAAGCTCTAAAACTTCAAAGAAAAAATATGTTTTCAGTAAGAAATTATTATAATTTTAAAATTATTTGAATGTGCTTTAGATGTATTTAACATATATTTCTTCTGAAGACCTCCAAGGAATTAAAAATTCACTAATTAAGTACTGTAACATCCTTGAGAGGCATATACCATAATTATCTCCATTTTACAGATGGAACAAGTGAAGCACACTAAGCTAAGTGATTTGTCCAAACTAACACATTCCACTGGAGTGTCGCCAGGAGAGATACCCATGCTTTATAATTTTCAGTAAAACAATAGATTATGCTACACACACCAGCCCCCAAAGGCAGGTTGTTACTGTTTCTTCACCAGAAATTGTTGGCTTCCTTACTGAAAACAAGATGCAAAACTTTACCTTAGTTCAGATTCTCTAGTAGCTGCCAAACAATCTAAAATATGTATTAACATACAAATAATTATAAAAGGTTGTACTGGATGAAAGACTGACTTGGAAACAATACCCAAACACTCTTACTCAATGACAACCTTCCGTCTTGTACCTTCTTGGCTAACTGCATATCTGTTCATTCAGAATTCAGGTATCTCCCTTCATACGGCAAAATCATGTTTGATTAGGTAATAGAAGACTGCATATACATCAGGTCATATCAATGGAAGTTGCTCTCATGTTCCTTTGACTAATCAAACATGCATCCATTACCATGATAGAGAATATCTTCATTTTGGATAGCATCCTGACATAGTTCCAGTCATATGAGAGAGCAGCAGCAATAATCTCTCATTATTTTCAGGAAAAGCTGTGTGGCCTTCTCAAGCCAAAACTTTTGTTGCCTACTAGTAGCAGTTTATAAGGTTCTGGAAATATTCTAAGAAATGTCTGTATTCTCTTTGATATATCATACATAAAATCAAGTTTTCAGAGTCAACACTGAAATTCAAGAACCTTGCTGTTTCCTTTCCCCTTTTTCCTGCATCACCTAATTACCACTGAGTTGTTCTCTTCTTTTGCATATTCACTTTCTAACCCCTGACTCCTTTTTTACTTCAGGAAACAGCATCAAAAAGGGAGTAACTCATCTGCCTCAATCTTCTCTAATAATGTGCACCCTAGAAGGAGCTAAAAGACACTTTTCAGAGGAGCATGATATGAAACAATTGGTTTGAACTACTTAAGGAGGGAAGGACATTGATTCTAGTCTTTCTTGACAAAGAAAACTACTAGACCACACCATAAAAGATGGGAAGTGCAACTACTCTGACTTCTTCCACTCTCTGAGTGAGAGGGATATGAGTGGACTACACTGATATTTCTGAAATTAAGTGGGCTGTGGGTGTGAGAACCCTAGTGGGCTTGCTGAAGCTGTGATTTAACTGCCTAAGTAGCTTTGAATAATTCCCTTCTCAACATTTTGACTACCTCAGTCACTATCAGTCTCAGACACTATCTCCCCTACAGCATGTTGTTTCAGATTGAGTAGTGGATCCAATGTATCAAAATTTGCCAAAAAGGCAAAAATAGTAGAAATGTATAGCTCTTACAACTTCTGTCTTCCAAAAGTTGGTGACTATAAAGCACCCAAAATGATTATTCTATTAATTCACATTTCAGGCTGCTCCTGCTCAGACTAAAAGGAATTACTTATGCTTATTTAGAGGAGAAGAATATCATAAATCTGGAAGAAAATAGGTGTTTCATTACAAAATTCAACATTATGAAAGTACATCAAGCTAGTTTTGCTGTTTGCGTGACAAAGAGATCAAAAATCACTCTCAGAATTTCAACTTTACAGAACCTTTGCTCTCTTAGAAAGTGTACAATATGACATATGTATTAAAAAAAAACAAACAACCTGTGGAAAAACATATTGCAAACACACATGTTTTGAAAATTAGAGAATCACAACTTATTATGGTATTAGTATATTGATTTATTTTCAACACTTGGACTTACATTTTACAGAGTAAGGATCTGTTTTACATCTAGAACTACTCTGGAACCTGTTATTATCTAAATACATTAAAATGTTGGAACTAAATGAATATGCTAGAAAATATTATCTGAAACTACCATTAATTTAAAGATTGTTAGTGCAGCTTTTTCCCATTCTTAAATATTATGCTCATGTAGTGAATAAATATGATAGTGCAAAAAAACCACCATCATAAGCCTTATATGAATATACACATACAGGCTGCAAAACTTGCCAGTGATGCTTGGAAAAACTTAAACGTTAAACTCCTTACATCTACTTTTATGTTACCATATATTCATTAATTAAAGAGCAAGAGCAAAAAATGTATAAAGTTGATGAAAGGTTTACAGACCTAGTGACCTATTCCAACCTCAAGGATTAGTACAGAAACTGTGTGTGATTGCAAATTATTACAGCAGCCTTATGAGGATAATAATTTCCCACCTTCCATGGTGCTGCATTGTTATCCATAAGCTCCCAAAGGTCCTTAAGCTTGTTAATAACCATTATAGGAGTGCAATGAAGTGAATCAAGACTAACATGAACTCACCTGAGCCTAAGCAGATTAACTCTGTTCAAGTGTGGTGATATCCATAAAAATTCATCTGGATCTCCTCCCATCAACAAATAGAAAAGTGCAATAAAGCAATAAGACAAGGGTGTATTTTACATGTTCTTTTAAAAATAACTGCCAGAATTTATTCAGGACACAAATTCAGGAATCACTATTTAAACTGCAAAAGAGGGTCACCTTTCCCTGGTGGTGACATATCTGAGCCCCTGGGATTATATTTCGTACATGTTCAGCACTTAGTATTCTTGAATCCTGCTCACAGGCTGAGGGCGCTATGTCTTGTAAGCTGACTGCAAAAATGTGAACTAAACAAAGGTGGACATCTTCTGCATTAGATTATTAGCTAGTCCCTGATAAAGTAATTAAAAATATGATGCATGCAAAAATGAAGAAACATTCACATTCAAAATAAAGACGAAGATAGAAATTTATAAAATTTTAGACCAGTGTTGTATTTCAGAAGAAAAAAAAACAAAACAAAAACAAACTTTGAACTTGTCCTAATGCAGAGGTAAATTGAAATGTGTTTATAAAATAGCCTGCTAGGATTCATAGACAAAACTTAAATCAAAAAGATTAAAAGCGCTTTAACATTCCACCAGTGGGATTTCACGTACAGACTAATATCTTATTTTTACATATATTTAAGTCACCTTATTTTTGCATGTAACTAATATATAATAATGTCATATTTTAGTTTGCACAAATCCTTATCTAATATAATAAATGTCAGATTGCAAATTATTTCATTATATGTTGCTACAGAATGTGAAAGAAGTGGAGTTTAATGGGAAATTTAAAAGCAGAAATCGTGTTTCAGCATTTGAAATGGGTGATGAAGAAAGAGTGACCTTATGATGGTGCTTAGATGAACACCAGAAAGAGAAGATAGAATTAAATTAGAAAGTCATGATCATGGTGACATATGAACTTGCTGTGGAAAGACACGACAGGAGGACTTTGCAAACTGTAATCTGAGTAGCAGAAGAGAGAGAGAAGTATGGAAGCAATATTTCAGACAGGAATGATCATTTACACCTGAAGAAAACAGATCAGTAATTAGGCAGGAAACCACTTTCCATGACAGCTCAGGCT
The DNA here is from genome assembly GCA_013396755.1 of Sclerurus mexicanus. Taxonomy (NCBI): domain Eukaryota; kingdom Metazoa; phylum Chordata; class Aves; order Passeriformes; family Furnariidae; genus Sclerurus; species Sclerurus mexicanus. Next base: position 31,492 of record VWZF01002249.1, on the reverse strand, counting down.
GCAGCAGCAGCACTATTGTTCAAAAATAAATAACATTCATTACCCAGATATAATCTGCGGGTTGTATGTGAAGAAGAAAGATATCACAAGGACAGGAGAAATCTGTACCTGGAAGGAAGACATTCATCTATTGTGATGGAGAAAGAAGACCAAGGTGATCTGGAAGAAAGGAGAAGACACAAATTTGCTATACTGTTGTCAAACGCAGAACATTCAGTGAAAGAAGAAGGGAGCAATAAGAAGAACCATGTCAGAAATGGGACAGAATACAGAGCAAGTGATAATGAAATTAATATAGAAGTGGATTGTTAAGGACCAGATGTAAGGAATGAAAAGGAAAACCCTCAAAAGGTGAACTACAAAGGAACTCTGAGGAAAGGTGTTATATGAAGAGTCCTGTACTGAATGATTTGGCTTCACAGTTGTGTGGAGGGATAAAAAGGCAGACAACTATTTTCTTTAATATAAAAAATCCAGCAATGAGAAATACTGCTCATGATGAACTAAACAGAGGCAGGCTGAAGCAAATGTCCCTGCCATCCAAACTGCTTGCCTTCTTAGAGGTTTATTCTCTCTCTCTTCTGCTCTTCCCCATTTATACAGGCTGTGAAAGAAACATGGTTTACCAAGAACACAAACACTCTGCTTTCAAGTAAGAACTGAAGCCAGGCACAATAGCAGAAGGAAGAGATCTAGGTGCAAAGGTATTTCTTGATACAAGTGATTCTGCAGGCTTTGCTTTAAAGCTGCTTGTTTTCATTCCATCTAGTTCAGTTGTTGATTCTGTCTCAACTCCGCATTTGTCCTCCATCTGCATCTCTGCCTTCTTATTTTCATCCAATATCCTTATTAAATGGAGGAATTAATATTTTCCCTTTTGTTTCTAGGTAACATCCTTATTCTTTGCACCACCACCTGTTTTCTCTATGTGGATGATAAGCTATCTGACCTTCCAGAAACACATAGAAGTTTGAAGAATAAACCAAAGAAGAAAATTCTACTTTGTATTTTAATTACCTAACTTATGCTTTCCTCAATCTTGGCACCTTTTCATGAACAGCTAAAAAAATAGCAGATCGGAATGCCAACTTTTTAAGTGATTTTCAGAAATTTGTGGAAAAGCAATTAAAAGTAGGATCATGGAGATGAGAATTAAAGTTATGTAAAACCAAACTATTTCCAGGGAAAACAATGCCTTTACTGTTAATTTTATAGAAGGGAAAACATGGCAGTTTGGGTTTGGTTTTTTTTTTTTTTTTTTTTTTTATTTTGCTTCATTTTGGTTTAGCTCATCTGTCTCAAAAAAAAAAAAAGGAAAAACAAACAAAAAAAAAAGCAGCAAGCTGTGATATTTTCTGGTTACTTAGAACAAAACCCGCCAGAACTGGAGTTCCAGTTTCCTATGTTCAACTGTTGTTTTTCCCCACTGAGCAGCAAGAGTTCAGACAGATGTATGTAATAAATTCAGAAATGTTGATCTGCACTGCAGATGAAAGGCTGAATAACAGTATAGTCATAAAACTGAAACTTTTCATGCCATGCAAGCAGCCTGTACTATATTTTACTCTACACTTCAAGATATATCACAATGACAGATTTCGTACTGTCAGGACATCGTATTGAAAGAATTCAAAGAAGTTTCTCGGCAGCTGCTGTTAGAATAGTTGCAATTGGCTTATAAAGCTGTCTGAAACATAGTAGTTTTACCTATTTCTAACACTTTTGGAGTACTTTTCTGTTACTGAAAATTCAGATTCAAAACAATCTAACTAATATATTCAGCCATTCTACAAGACTGCTAAAGATAATATTTGTAGCAATAAACTGAACCAGAAAGTTTATAGTAAAAGGAAAAATATGTAAACAGAACTTTGAGAAGGTAAGTGGTTTTTATTCAGTCTATCCAAAACACTTTATTTTTTTTCTTTACTTTATAAACTCAAAGTCCTTAAAGAAAAGGGTGGCTTGATGGTTCTGACTAAGGTCGTAATCAACATCTGAACCCGTCAAAGCAGCTTTTAGTAAAGCCAGGAAAATATCCTGACACTCTTGAGGCCCCCAGTTCTCCTCTTTTACTCAGTTTTCCTGTTTCAGATCTCTTTGCTTTATGAAACAGTACATTTTCCTTCCTTTTTATTGCAACTTCCACATTCTCCTTAAAAATTTAAAAGTGGAATAACTTTTCCTCAACTTCACAATGAACATCACAAACCACCAAAAACAATGCAATCAGAAGCTTTTCTAATTAACAAAGCAAAAAGAGGCATTAAAGGGTGACAACATTTTTGAGAGGAAAAAAAACCAACACTGTAAACTAACATTCCAAATTTCAGCAGACGTCCTTAACCATAGAACATAAAGTAGCAGGTTTGTCCTTAAAAATTAAGACATTGGGTTAGCACTTATTGTTTGTGATGGAAATCCAATACCATTTCTTCTTGCAATAAATGAATACAAACTTGCCTTTTAAAAAGGTCAGTAGTATTCAGATTGCTAGAATGCAATTACTGACAATTTCTTAATTCCTTTTTACAGGTAGCTTATGTTATGTCTGCTCTGTCTGCAGGAGGTTATAAAGTCAATATCCATGGAAAACTTTTGAGACACACTTAGAAAATGTACTATCAAGCTTTATCAATCGCAGCAGGCAGATGCAATTGTAAACACATTTCGTTTGGAAAAGAAATAGCTTGGCTTATGATTGAGATAAATATTGGTTTGCATTTTTAACATTTACTTTGTACTAATAGACTGTTTCATTTCATAAGCATATAAGTGATCATGGTAAAGTTATGGCAGGACTAAAGTATACTGGCATATTTATTCCTTCAAGTTCTCCAATCAAAGACAAAACTCAGTTGTTTGCTTTGATATTTATTTAATGAAGTGAGCCCTGACCGGACTTGAGACAACCTCAAGTATTTCATAGAGCAGTGAGTTTCTTTTGAAATGGAGCAATGTAAACACACTTTCAGGTGTTGTATAAATAGCTAAACTGTAATGCATAATATTTCTTTAAATTAGCACAGTGTTAATAATTGATGGGGGAGGGGGTCATATATAGGTTACTTGGCAAAATAACAATGTTATTTCTCAATATGCGGGAAAATGCATAACACAAGTCACAAGTGTGCAAATACGTGATAGAATAATCGAGATTATTTACAACTGCTCCTGGATGTCTGAAAAAGGCTTACAAAATTCTTCAGTGATAGTATCAAAGTGACTTTTTTATCTTGCCAGCCATATTATTATTACAGTAACTATCTTATAGCATTATAAACTATCTTACAACATTATAGTCAACCATTCTGAGAGATCTCAGCTTCTCTATGCCCTCTCTGCAAGTATTTTGATATGGGTGTTCTCATTGCCTGTTCCCGAGCATTTGCAATTTCCATCCTCTTCCTAGAGTGAATCAAAGTCAGTCCAGTCAATCTAGGGTAAAAGTTGGAAAAATCAATTAGTAAGCACTTAGTGAGGAAAGAAACAATTAATAGACTCATGACACTGTGGTGCTGCTGTACAGATATAATTCAGGCATGATATTTTAATTTCTGTTTTCTCTGTAGGAAACACTGACCAGAATCTACTGAAAGCAGTTTAGTCTGTATATTTGGAGCCAGTTTTCAGAAGTGAGGAGACAGAAATTGCTCTCAATATAAGGCTAGAACTGCAGACATCAAATAGAATGAGAAAGATAAATTCCAACAGAAAAATACTTTCAGAAATTATTAAAACGTCCAGGCTGATAAATTTCCTCTCTGTCTCTTCACCCAAACTACAGAAATGTTTTCCCTCATCCAAAATACTTTTACCTTTTATCTATGTTCCTTGCTTTTCTGGCTCCTGAAATCTCACCTGTTTTACCAGCACTCATTTACCTTCCTCCGCAGCCCAGTGAGATAGTATTTGATTTCATGCCATGATCAAAAGTCACTTATCAAAAAGTACCCCAGATGTCAGGGCCAGCCCTTTGGCTGCCCAGAGGATGGGAAGTGAGAAATGTGTGAGTTAATTTAGGAGGCAGAAGAGCATGAAAATATGGACATTAAAATAGCTGTAGAGATTACCACAAAGTACCTTGTGAGGAGCCAAAGTGCAAGGGCAGGTGAGTAGCTGGAATTAGGACACAGACCTTCAGGGAATACTGAATCAAAGTCAGAGGAAAGGGAAGCAAGGGAAGCAGAGGAGCTCCAAATCAGAATACCCGCAATGCCAGACAATTGTACTCCCCATGTGGAAGAAGACTGAACTGAGTGGTTCAAGGAGGAAGCTAACTTCATTTTTGGGTTACATATGTAGCACAAGAACATGCTGTCCAGGCCATGTTGAAGGCAGCTGGTAGTGAACAGGAGGTAATTGCATGGGCAGACCAATGAGCTTGCTCCCAGGATACACCCACATTTTTTCATGATAGACTCACCCTGCTCATCAAGATGCAAGTGACTATTTAATGTGTGTTTCTCCAAGCTTTAGGCAATGTTTCTTCTAGAAAGAGAAACATCTTTTGGCTTGTGCTTTTTTGATGTTTCTTTTCTCATTGTTCTTCTGACTCAATCTCTAGCATCCATTCCTCAATGGGAGAAAATTGCTCTCTCCACCTTAGATGGTACATCCCACCAAATGCTTGCAAAGACAAGAAGTGGCTTCTCTTGCTATGCATCTCCTGAATGCTACTTCAGCCCAGAGGTAGCACAATTCCTGTACCGTCTCCTCAAAGTTCTACAAAAATCTCTATACCTGACTCTTGTGCTTGTCTTTCTCTTCACTGTCACTAACACTAAGGCTATACATGGAAGTAATACAATAAATAGTGTAATTCAATTAGTATGGGCACAGAGGACATCTCCCTTCGTTATGAAGGTTCTATTTAAGCAAGAGTCTTCAAAGTTTTTTAAAAAAACAAGTTGCTAGTAGACATAAAGCTTTCTTAATGTTCTGTATATCTATGTCTGTTATTCCTGAACACAAGAACAATGCTAAGTAGATTTTTTTACCTTTACAGATTCTTCTATCTTCTTCCACCTAAATCCCTAGTTTGTTTGGCACATCCATTTTAGTCTGGTGTAAGCCATGATCAAAAGTAAAACACTCAATCTTAAAGAACTTTCACTCTACAAAACACATCTGCTTTAACACTGGACAAAATCAAAAGTAATATTCTATACCACAAAGGATTATTTACAGTGTCTGTCTAAGCTAGCCTTGCATTTGTGTCTGGCTCATCAGGTTTAGCACATTTGACAAAGCAAATGAAACTAGATTCACATGAATGAAACCACCTGTAAGTCCTGAGCAGCAGAATATCCAAAGATAGACCAGACTCTGTTCTACAAACTAAGTTCAATCTACATCTTTTACAAAGTCATTAGAAGAGCTTGATGTCCATAAAGGTGAGATTACATAATTATTTTTTAAGTCTTTACATCTTCTACTTTCAGTATTTTGCTAACAAATGGCCCAATATTTTATAAGGTGTTATAAAGAAATATATGGTACATGTGTACTTTTATAGGCAGAAGAGCAAATAATTGACCACAAGAAAAATGCATTCACTTCCAAGAATATTCCACTACAGTTACCAGCAGTAGCATGAGGTGTTAAGAAGTCCAACCAGCATATCCACTGTGTATTCACCAGAGGTGGATGGCCTGCAAAATCTTAACATTTTTTCAATCAGCCTTATGCCATAACCTTGGCAGACAGGGACTTGTGCTTGATGTCAGTTGTTCTATGACTGTCCACTCCATGGGAGATTTTGGTGGGAATAACTTTCATCTCCATTGACAACTAAAAAATAATAAACAATGTTATTCACTTCTGAGATGAGAGTGAAAGGGCTATGTGTGAAGTGCCAGTCAGAAACAGAAGAATACACATTACTTAATGTCACAAGCATAAAACACTTAGGAAATACTAAATTGATAACTTCATCACTAGAAGGGAAGGGATAAGCTTCACAATGAAGTTTAATATTTTTTAGAAAGAAAAAAGTCAGTAAACACCACAGGGCAGAGGTAAACCTGGGTAATCCTAATGAACAAACACTGATTTCTATCCTTAGAATTAATAGCAAAATTAGACCATGGCAGCAAAAATACATGCTTCTTGAATCTGCTAGCTTTTCCTCCTGTCAAATAAGGCTTTCAGATGGGTATCTATAACCATCCAAAATCCTTTTGTAGCACAGTCAGTGAACTAATTTATGCAAAGATTTCTGAATTCCATAAACTTTCTTCAGTATATCTCCCAAAATGTGGATTCCATGAAAATGAAAACCTTACTGACAGGAAACATGGCAAAATAAGTTTTCAAACTTCAGAAGATACTAGAATATACAGACTTAATTGATGCACCAAGAACATAGTGGTGATGTGACCTTAGACTGAGTATAGACTAAAGAAATGCCTTCTGGAAAACTTCATCTCTTTTCCCACGCTTTAAAAAACTGTTGAAACCTGAAGAGGATTAAGAAAAGTCACACAGGAAACCTTCCAGTTCTAGAAAACATAAAGAACACCAAAGGAGTTATTTAGCTCTACTTAGCTACAGCAGGGTAACTGTCACAGTATAAATATACAAATTTCNAAAACGGTCCAGTCAGGAATGAGAAGGCAGAAGAATCCCAGCTATCCAGTAGATTCCAGACACCGGTGTGTTCCCTGCCTCACTCCCCGCGCCGGTCGCTGCAGTAGGTTTTTTATCTCCGCTGACCTGCGCAGGAAAAGAAGGAGCCGCCCCCCTCGCCGCTCCCCACCCTCTCCCCTCCCGACCTGGGAAGAGAGCAGAACAAAAACTAGACGAGTGATCCCCAGCACCACATGAATATGCAGTTTGCCTTTGTTATCTAGTCTCCACAGACAAAGGCGTTATCTCTGAAGTCGTTAGGAAGGAATTCCCCCAGTATTGAAACTATAACAGTGTATTAATGGACCTAAATGGTGAATAGATGACTGCTGAGCAGGTACAAAGGCAAAGAAGAGCCTATGGTCATCATTAGAAAGTTATCTTTAATGTTTCTCACTTTCTCTGGTCCTTCAGTCACCTTCCATTTCTTGTATTTCAAGAGCAACTCTAGAATTACAAGCCATGGCTCCTTCTTGCACTCTGTTACTCTGATGGTAATCTTATCATCAGTGAGTGTCTGTGAGAAATATCTAAATTCATATTTTTCTTCAGTTCTGTCATTTCTTTAATGAGATATCCAATAATAATATTAATTTATCTATGTTCAGGCTAAACAGGTCTGCTTTTCTTCCTAGTGGAAATCCTGTTCCTTGTCCACCTCATCATGTTTGGCATTTGGGTTATTCTTCAAATCTCTGTTTCAGCACACAGGAGCTCACCAATTCATTTTAAATAATTTTTTTGTTTTTCTACATTTCTAAAACTTCTTTTGGTCTTTCTCATTGTAGTATATGGGTAGCTTACTGTTTTCCATCTCATCAAAAAATCCCTTTTGATCTACTTGTCTATCTAGCCCATCTGTCTTGCATCTCTCAGCTAAATAAAGTTCTACATTATACTCCAACCAGAATGCACTCCATTCTAGATCCTCTCAAATTAGATCCTGTACATCACAATAAGTCAAAACCACTCTCATCCAAATGCTTAACGGCATCTTCCTAGTCAACTAGCATTCAGTCTCCTCCTTGTTCTCTCAGCGACCCATCCACTCCAATCTTTAAAAAATGCATATCCTCTTATGACTACCCACCATTACTTTTTTCAGGGTCTTTTTTTTATTCTTTGCAGTTGCTCTGTCCATGTGTCCTTCCTCAAAATATTTTTAAAATATGATACTCACAAAAAACATCATGATAATTTGACATCTGAACTATAACCAATATCATTCATTGTAAAATCCCATTTGCTGCTTCTTTTTGTACCTGATTTTTGTAAGCTATGCTTTTCATGAATGTAGTATCCAGCACAATAAAGCTCATGAGTTAGAGCTTCAGAGTGTAGTAATGTTATTCACATCAAAATTAGCTTCCAAAATTTTGGAAGGAAATACCTTTTTGGATTTCCCATGTTTCAGTGAAACCATAACATCTCAGTACAGATATGTAAAATCAATTTTTGCATTTTTCTCTAGAATTCAGGTTGTTTGCTGATGAGCATTGGAGTCACAAAGGTGAAAAGCCAGATAAACAGGTTAGTTGCTATGTGGCAGTAAGTTGAGTAAGGAAAGATTAGTATACAGGAGTGTACTATTCTGGGTCCATCAAAGATTAAATATTCTGAGGAAAACACATGATCAGATGCTATGTAGATATGTGAACAGGCTAAATATCATAGCAGTAAAAATTGCTAATTTTGTTTGGTTTTTTTTTTAATCAAAAGTCAAGGAAAAAGAAAGAAAAAAACTTGCTTCCACAGAAAACTATGAAATCCCTTGTAAAGAAATATTTCTCAACTTTTTATTTTTATATGAATAAAAAACACTGGATTCAAAACAGGGATCAAATAACAACCATTCCAAAGTTCAAATAAAGAATTTGCATACATGATTTCAATCTCTGATGGACACGGCATAGAACAAAGTGACCACAAAATCATATCTAGATTGGGAGCTTGGGCTCATATAGAGTCTTCAACTGCAACAAACTCAGAAATAAAATCAACTGAATTTTGATAAACCTATTTTACTCTTCTAGAAGACTCACTGTGTAACTGAACTATTTATTCTTTTAAAAACAGAGGCAAAACAATCAAATGAAAAAAATCTGTTATAATTTCAAGGTTTGCTATACTTTTTTTTTTTTATATTTGGCCCATTCTCTCTAAATACTTACTTGTAAATGAGAACATTTTTTAAAAAAAATAGTCTTAAGTAATACTTTTTTCACCAGAATAAGTTGTGTCTTGAAAGAATTACACTTCTATATTTATGTGTGTTTCTCTTCTTTTTTTTCTCTAGCTTTATGCAGAATCTTGAAGTTCTTCACAGTACTTTATTCTCGCAAGACTGTACTGCTTCTCCTTCTCTGCAATGTAGTAAATGTGAAAGTTGACTCCACAGGTCTTAAAGAGGTGCCCTTTGCTTTTATGCTAGTCATGAAAATCACAATTGCTGTAATAATTTGCTCCTAGCAGTAGTCTAGCAGCTGTCTAAATTTACAAGGTCAGTTCTAGCACAACCTAAGCCAAACTTTTTAGAGACCTCAGGGTCAGGTTTCAAATAACTGCACATTCCTACTTTAACCAAAAGTAATCCCTGAGACTCAGCACACTTTAAAGATGAATGTTCATCTCTTCTCACATTTGAAACTTCAAAGACCCAATTACTACTGGGCTGACATGGGCTGTTTCATGATACTTCCTGTGCAAAGTGCTACCTCTCTGCACTCTGTGTTTCTGATGCTTCTGTTATCGCTGGTCAGTTTCTCTTTGGCAACACAAAATTCAATACCAGGGTTCCTCTCACTTCTTCCTTGCACTTGTTAAAAGCAATTACTGTTAGCATCCATATTTGAACTTTGAGTTCTGTTTCCAGGATTGTTTATATTCTTTACAATGGCTATATTAATCATCAGCTATTGGGTTATCTTACAGTCAAAACTATTGGAAACAGCTGGCTGGAAGACAAAAACAAAAGTAATGCTACCAAAAATACCAGGATTAAGCTCAAGATAATGCCACTACAACATTGTCCGTATGCAATTTGCTTTCAGGGAAAAACATTGACAAAACAAATCAATTGACTAAAAGATAAAGTTCCTCTTGGTAATAGTAAAGCTTTTCAAAGTGCATTTGTGCATTTTTGCTGCTGGAACAGTTTTAGTTGCTATTTTCATTTCTGTTCACTGACTTAAAGGTTTTTAAAAATGCATAAAAATCAAATGCAAAAAATTTGTATCAGGCACAGAGTCAAATCACACACCTTTTGCTCACAATTTTCCTTACATAAGTGAGTATTCTGGACAATACATTTCTTTCTGGTGTCAAATCAAAACTATTTAATTTTTTGTATATTTCTGCATGATACATCATATACAAAAGACCTTGGTTAATTCATTAACTACTTAGTCAATATTTGACAGAAAAGGAGAACAATCCCAGCATGGTCCTTCTTGAAAGGAACCATGAATTCATAGGACAGATGGGATGAATTGGTAGTGAATGGGGTAGAAAGAATAAGATTCCTTGTATAAAATAGGATAGGGGATTTTTGATTTTTATTTCAGTGCAATGTTGTTTAATAAAATTAGGTATAATAATATAGTTTTCACTACAGTGTTCAGTTAAGAAATACTCAGGTGACTTCTAAGTCATGTTTTAAAAGATGTGAAAACTTATAATGTATTTAAGAAGATCAAACCTAATAAAACTGCAAAAAAAATTCAAAGTGCAGTTATGTCTTTATATTAATCTGCAATCTTGAAATTGTTTGTCCTTTATAAGGAAAAAAAATAATTAAATCATTCTCAGTAACTTAATAGCCTTAAATGGTTTATACTAAAATGGTTTGCTCTCCTTTCAGGGATTTACCTTAATGATATCATTCCAAAGGAGTCTGGTTTAGATCAAACTGGGTTAAAGATCATGACTGTCAAAAGATGATGTCATTCAGATTCCAATACTAATAAAACCAGGGGTCATTTTGAGTACAGAAACAGATTGATATTCATGCTTTCTTTACCTCTAATGCCTTTAGTCATGCATTACAAAGGTAAAATTTAGCACATTTCAACACAGTTCAAGAGCATAGTGCATCAACATCATATTTACAGTTGTTTAGCACAGTTCTTTCAAAAGTATATGGCAAGAAACATTTAAAATTAACTTCAATAAATTAAATCACTTTTTCTAGGAGATTTTAATTTTTGAATTTTACAGAGAATAAGGTTGGAGATGCAAAAATGTCATCTTAATTCTATCAAATTCATACAGATGTAAATAAAAACATAGTACAGCCAGTACTCAATGCAAGGACTGTGAAATGTAAGGTTAGAATAAGCTGATATAAGCTTGAAAGACTAAAATCTTACAATACATTTACAATAGTTCAGCAGTTATTCTCCTGTTGTCTTACTCACTTATTACTTTTTAGCTCTCTACACTGTGCCTGGCCTTTTCTAGAACTATGCAACTTTCTCTTATGCCTAGAAAACATTAAATGTATAACTAGAATACTAATAAAACAATAACAGCAAAATAAAGCAGGATTAACCACTTGTAATGAAGGACTGCAATGATCAATTAGAATAAGAAACAATACAAGTCCAATTAAACAAATGAATATTTGCCACTATGGGATGTTTAGGTTGCATGAAATAGTAACTTTCAGTGAAATCTCTAAGAAGGCAAAAACAAATAAAGCCCTATGATTTTCATCATGGGTTTGTCTTGCCATCGTCAGTCTAATGTGTGAAGGGAAAAGAAGGTCCAGCAAACTGAGCACTTGATGAGTGTAAAAACAGATATGTGTCTAACTGTGTTGGAGTTCAGCTTATGTACTTAGGATTCTATTTGTCACCGCCTCCTTACCTGATTTCATTATTTTAACAATTAAAATCCAGATAAATCTAATTTTAACTGTTCAGAAAATATTCAAAACCAACCACTCCACTGGCCAATATTTCATTTACTTTTGTGCATAGTGAGAATCTTAGTAAGGACCACTAGATAGTGGTAAGAGAGACAGGACAACTTCTCTTTCTTGAATGTCTGTATGTGCCTTCTAAAGACCTGCTGTTTGTTAGCTCTGGCACGAGTCACCAAGAAACCCTATGGTTCTTCTCTGTATTAATCTTTGATACAGTTGCTGTCATCTTAAGTTAAATGTTACCTATTACCAAAACATTTAGTTCAGAAGTATGTTTTAACATTTTCTTCACAGCCGGTCCCCTGGATAGTCAAACAGCACTACCATACTACCCTTCAATTTCTCTTTTTACTCTTTCTTCTATTTTTCCATGACAAATCTGTTTTATTATCAAGGTTTCTATCAAATTAATTTCTGCTGTGCAGCCTGCAAGACATAAAAGAACTGAAAACAAAAAAACCAAAAAACAGCTGTTTGTCAAAAGTGAGACATCATATTCTGAAAACTGAAACTTTCCCCTATTCTCCTTTTATTTTTTGTTATCCTTTAGGTACAAAATAGTTGAAAAAAAATCTTTTTTTGTTTCTGAAATTTCAACATGACAACTGAACAAAAACTAACGTTAACAGAAGAATAATGTTTAGACATAAGATTTTTCACAAGGAAATAATCTTCTGCTTAAAATTCAGAAATGTGGTATAAAAATATTTAAATGAACACTTTATTATATACCTTCCCTGTCAAACATTTAACTTAAAGTAATGTGCTGTATGGAGAACTAGACAAAGTTCAGCCTAAAATGGATAAACAAACCTTTGGAAAAAAATAAACACTGCCAGATACTTCAGAGGTTGAATCAACTATACAACCTGTTGAAACTTGTGAATTACCTTCTGAATCAGATATTTTATCTACTAAATCAAAATTAACACCTACTGAGTCAAGCATAGCACCTAATAAAAAACTATTTGCGCAGATTTATATATGTTTATCTGAATTACAGTAAACACATTGCTCAAGAAATACAAAGTGGACTACATTTATTTATTGCATTATGTTTACATGGTAATATGTGTTCTGCTATGAGAGAATTTCCCATTCAAATAGCATGAAATAAGGTCTTCCTTTTTTGAGTCAGTTTTCTTCATTATGTGGCACAGATTCTTACCAATGAATTTATAGATACTCCAATATCTAAGCAGACCTTGTAGGAATAATCAGGGGGAGGGGCAGACATCTGTGCAGTTGCTTTGCTCCCTGCTTCTTTTATTATTCTTTTTGTCATATATCATGCTGCTACACATGTAACTGCAAAGAAAAGTATGTGAGAAGAAAAGAGGATCTTGTCAATGCAGCTCATGAGAATTTCAGTTTGTAAATCCACTGTTTCAGCAGCAGATGGTTCTGCACACTATGTTTTTCTCAAATGTTCCAGTCCTCCTACTTGTACAAGCTTGTATATAGGCTGGTTTTCTCAATGCTTTTGGAATGAAGTATGTATGCTACATCTATGCTGTTTTTCCCCTACACAGATTTCTTTGTGGAATATTTGTGCTTTTTCAGTATTTTATTTGACCAATCTTCTTCATATAGAGACCAGTGAAAGTTGTGTTTGAATTCCATTTATTCCTTACTATTGTGAAGAAAATACTAATTTCCTTTAACTTTAGTATCAACAAATGTCCCTTTGCCTTTTTTTTTCCCCCTATTTCTTGTACCCTCTGATCATGTTACAGCATTAATTTCCTTCCCTTGGTTTTGTGCACAGATATTCATAGTAGGTATACTTTTCCTTTAGACCTGCCATTTCTTATGTCATATTGTTGCCTTTTAAGAGCCATTTCCTTTCCATTATGTCTTGATTATGGTTTTTGAGACACAGAATATGTGCCTACTTTTCTGTTTTAATTTGCATGAGAAGAGCAGTTTTGCATTGCCAGTTGTCTCTCTTTACTGAACTTTGACATGCACCATGGAGATGCTGTGTAGCACGTGAACTGAAATCCTTTTAGGTGAAACGAAGGAAGAAGGAACATACGCAATGCACACCAGCTGCAAATGAGCCAGAGGCTATAGGATACCCTAGAGTTTATACCCCCGATTAAAATGCAACTTGTGTGGGCATGAACACCAAGTGTTTCATACTACAGATATTGCTTCTACTGGTCTACTTGCTACTGCTGACATAACACAGACAAAGGTAGTCCCAACTACTTCTCATATTCTTCTCTAGCAAAATCTAAGACCTAAACTTACACCCACATATCCCTACTTATACAGAGATGATGGTTTACTGTGATTAGCAGTGACAGGACTTGAAAAAAAGGCATGAAGCTGAGTCAGGGAAGCTCTAGGTTAGATATTAGGAAGGGCTTTTTCACCCAGCGGGTGACAGAGCAGTGGAACAGGCTCCCTGGGGAGGCGGTCACAGCACCAAGCCTGTCTCAATTCAAGAAACATTTAGACAATGTTCTCAAGAACATTCTGTGGTTCCTGGAGTCTCCTGTACAGGCCCAGGAGTTGGACACAATGATCCTGAGGGGCCACTTCCAGCTCAACCTATTCTTTGATTAAGGATATTTATGTTGACTCTGCACAGGGGAAAAAATGTTTTAACATTTTTATGTAGACAGTAATGTAAGAGTTTTCTTACTTTTTAAACATTAATGAAGGGAAGGTACAAACTCCAAAAATAATTTCATAGTGAAATAAGCCCTCCTAAAGTGAAAATTCATGATTATCACATATTTGGGTTAAGTTACTGTAACACTGAAAATTAGTCAAAATACAAAAAAATGTTTTTCAAGCTTTTATAATTAGATTTTTAACATATTGAACAGTAATCTATCTCATTTTCACTGTAGGAAATGCTGCACTCTGATGCAGAACTTAATAGTTACATCTCAGTAACAAGTATGCAGAAATAAGAAATAAATTATGTTCTTTTCATAATTGTCCCAAGATTAGTTTGCTTTTATGTTGTTCTTTTCATCTTTTGTTTTATCACTGCATAAGAAGTACAAGGAAATCTGAATTCTGGGTTATAATCAATGAAGTAACAGGGTTTCAGCAAAAGGTTTTGTTGATTTAATGACCTGAGATGTTTGAGTGTTTGGGGTGGTTATCAATAGCTTAACATGATACTGGAAGTAGAACAGTGACAGTTATAGCAAGGTTGCATGTTGTCCAGCAACCACGTTATGTTTCCAGAGGATGACTTTTCATATGGCACGTAACGGTGAAACAGGTTTTACTCATTAATACATGACTTGTTACTGACCTAAAAGAAAATTGATTAGTTATTTGCTCTGCACCATGCTTGAGATACTGAGAAGCAGCTGCCTATGTCTTTTATCTATGGATTTGTCACACAACATTTTCTGTTCATACACACAGATTCAAAGAAATGTATTTGTTTTACCTAAAGCAAACAATGACATCCATTACGAACCTACTTCAGCTCCTTTGGTATCTTGGAATAGGCACACACTAAACAGAAATTGACATATATGGTACATCTTTCATAAACTGAAATACGTTGTTTATGGTGGCTGAACATTTCTTAAAACAACAAGATAGCTACAATTACTTTACACTGAACATGCAAAGGAAGAATACTTGTTATCTCTTTTATAAAAAAGACTAAACTGATCTAACAATGTTTAATATTGTTGTTCATAAAAATTCTAAGTTTTGGATGGTTAGATAAGCAATTATTGTAGCAAAAATGCAAACAGTTCTGCATATTAATGAAAAATTACCTTTTATTGTTAGATAAAATAGATTTTTCATTTCATTATACAATGAGATAAAACATCGTCTCTAGAATAATAAAATAATAGTAATAACAGCATTTGATTAATTATTAGAGCAGTAGCAGTAAGCACTAGCAGGGCAAACACATAGAAAGTTCTGACTTAAGAGTAGAAACACAGAGCAGCACAAGGGAAATTAGACCAAAGGAAAAAACTAGTTAGGGGGGAAAAAACCCCACACAAGTTTGTGGATTAAGAAGATTGTATTTGTTAAAAGTTTTTTTTATATGTGGGTGATTTGGCATTAAGACTCAGCACCCACTAGCAAACCACTTCCCTCCTCTTTAACTCAGTCACTCTTATGAATAGATGATTAATTAATGGATTAATAGAGGCAAATGGTGGCTTCAGCATAAGAACATTTGTAATCAATGTGGTCTTTTACTCCTCCTTCAAATTTCCAGGTGCATATCAATCTCCTCTGCCACTGGAAAAACAAGGAGTTACTTTTAGATGTCTGACAGAGACATGATGTAGCACCTTGCTGTTGCCCATGCCAGCTTCCCTAGAGCATGTCATGTATTTCACTTACTCTATCTTTGGGCTTTTACCAAATCATTCACAAAATTCAGGTGTTGAGACTGCAAAAAACAGAGAACCATCATGACTATAAAAGAGCAAAGAACAAGTTACTACCACTTTCCACCAATTTGATCTCTGTTCCTTTGACACTGCATTTTCACCAGGTTAGTGCTTTACTTTACGTGAGGGCTCAGGGACAGCTGAGCCTCTGCACAGCCATGGGCAACAGCACCCTTTCTGGCGACGAGTAGAGGCACCCAGGCAGTACCCCAACACCTATTTAGGAAATAAACAGATTCCATAAGTTTCAGTTTGGTGGCTGTATTTCTATGGGAACTATGAACACATGCAGTCCTGTTTTATAAATGTTTATGTAAACATAAGAAAAAAACAAAAACAAATACCAAAAAAAACATGAAAAACCCAGTATTTAGCAAATCCAATCTGGAGTCTGCTGAAGCACTCTGACACACAGCAGTGAAAATGATATATCTGAGTGAAGGAAAAATGGACTCATTCCAGCACAACTTTCTTTTCATGGCCTATAGTTACTGCAAGTGTTATCACTTGACTACAAAAAGAACTTCTTAACTGAAAAATAAAACCATGTAAAAACAAGAGTGTAAACATATTTTTTCAGTTATAAAATAAATGATAACAAAAAAATCCACAACATATAAAATATTCTCATTTTTAATATGAGATACCTGTGCACAATTTTAGGAGAGAGTTTTGTTTAAAGTGTCTTAAATAACTCTAGAATTGATGAAAAATTTTGCTGTGAATTCAGAGCAGGCTTTAACTGGGAATGGAAGTGGAGAACTAGTACACAAACTAGTGAAACTTTTTATCCTGAGAGCACCTGATTGCTCTTTTTTATCCTGAGAAATCCAGATTGTTCTTATGTTGCTTACACCTCCTTCTCACTTTTTCTCACCATTTCCCTTATAGGGTCCATCACAATGTTGGATATTGGACTGGAAATTAAGGACATATACAATTTTAAGTAATTGTCAGGTTAATGTCTTGATTTATTTTTTTCTTTCTTCATATATTTCTTAGTAAACATTGCATTCAAATCCCTCTGTTCCTTTTGGGAAGGATAGGGGCAAAGGTATATATCCAGCAGATGCAGATCTAGAGTACATGAGCAAATAACAAGTGGGCCCAGTACTACCACTAGTAACACAGAAATTAATCATAATGGAGGAGTCACATGGCAATGAAACTGCATGCCTGGTACACTCTCAACACACATTCCATTCACTGGGATTAAAGTTTAAAAAAATCAGGACATTTATGAAAAAGACACCCTTACAGGCTTCCTTCAACATATGAAAGTCAAGGCACTCACAAAGATATCCTCCCTTTCCCTCTGCAGCAGCTCCTCTGAAAACAAGACAGACCATACACACAAAGGAGGCTTTTTCTCTCAGCTTGACAGCCCACTGCATGCAGGCAGATAAAAGCATTTTGGATGCTTGCCAGGAGAGAAACCTTAAAGCAGCTTCATTAGGCAAAAGTAGGATAATCAGAGTAAATATACAATGCTGCCTTTGTTACTTAAGCTGTTTGATTGGCTGTTACACTGTTGGCTGGCCAATTAATACCCTGAGCACAGGCCACTGACAGTCCAGGGCACCTCAGGGTGCACACATGAGTGTCAGCATCCAATGCATGGCAGGAGCTGCAAAAATGGATCTGCAAAAATTTGCATATTTCCTACTTTTTCAAAGCTGAAAAGATATCCATCCAAGAGGTCACTCCAACATGGTAATTATGATTTGTGTATGTTAATTATGTCAATGCATGCAAAAGTGTGCAGCTCAGGGAAAAAAAAATATTAATTTGTAGTAACAACCTGAGTGCTGGCCCCAGCAGTGCAAAGGGGTAGGTAGCAGAGAGGGCAAGCAGAGCGAAAAATTGTCCACTGATGATAATGGAAGCATCTGTGACTCTGCAAGTAAAGAGAGGTGCTAAAGAAATTCCTTAGAGAATTGCCATGAAATACTGACCATGGAATTAGAGTTGGATAAATGCTGCAAAGCTGAACTGTGAAGATGAACATTCAAACAATCTATGCTACAGTGGGAATATTATAGGGCCTTTGAGGCTAACTCTGCAGATGAGCTGATCTGTTCCCATCACTTCCATCATTAAGATTGCAGGACATTTGAATAATATTTCCTTAGATAGCAAGGAAGAATGTAGTGCATACAAAATGTTTATTAAGTATTTGCATTCATAGTTCCCCTTCAGCTAACCACATTCTGCTGGCAATCTCAGACAACATATTCCTTAACATCAAAATCTTCTACTACCCACCACAGTACCCCTCTCACCACATTCATGCACAAGTACCTGACTGTAACAGACTCTCTCTTTGTTACAGACTTGCCCAAAACTGAAGCAAAACTTTCAAACTTGAGGCCATTTTATTCTCAATCTAGTGGATTAAAATACTAAACCTGCTTAAGAATGCAGGAAAGGAACTTGGTCCTTGTTGGTCCAATCGTAGGGGGCAAATGTAGGAGGGAAACTCTCAAAGCTAACATCATGCTGCTATGTAGGGGACTAAAGTCCCTGACCTGCACTGCAGCATTCTCTGAAATCATGCATGTTGGGAGGGGCAGGCAGGGATCCATAATCTCCATGTATGGAAAAGGAAGAGCCTACATTAGAAAGACTTGGCTGTATCTTCATTGTAACAGAACCAAACTGTCAGCAGTGGAAACTAAAAGAGTCACATGGGGTCTCTACAGTGGAAGTTTGACTGGCAGCAAGTGTCAAGCCCTGTGTAAGACATTTTAGAGTCTGAGTCGGAGGATAATTGCTGGGCTTGTGTTCCTATGCTGCTGACTTCTTGTGAGGGGTAAGTTAGGATATGCTCTGAAGAGGCAGTTACACCTGCAGAAGCTATATAGAATTGTTAAGCCCATTTATGTGGCAAGGGCTGCATCAAGCATGGGTATATCCTTGTAGCCTGTGTGTGCTTTGTTTCTGCAGTTCAGAAGGATATAGTGGGTATAGAGAATGTGCATACAGAGAAGAAAAACTGAAATTATCAAGGAGATGGAGTAGCTATTTCATAAGGATAAGTTAGTATTCTTTCTGAAGAGAAGGCTAAAGGAAAGAGTCTGACCAGGCGTTATGAATTCAAAGGAGCAGATAAACACAAATACAGAGCTGTTGTTCACTAAACTCAGAAATACACAAATGCTGTGGCAGTAAGTAAGGTGGCACCAAGTTAGTACAACATGGATTTAAAATAAAATACCAGTTCTACCAGTCATTAGAGAATATCTGGAACTTACTGTGGAAGCAGAGTGATCAGAAGAAAAAAACTCCAGAAGTTCATAAACAACATGGTCATAAATGCATTACATAAAAATCTGTTAAGATCTAACTTGCAATGTTCCTAATACAGTAGCTGCAGATGTTGGTGGAGTGAGTGTCAATGCTTGCATGTTGGCCAGACTTATGCACACTGCTAAAGTAGCAACCTCTGACTTACTCTGGACATAACACTGGGCTAAGCGGACTGCCAGGCTGCCCTGGGGAGGACAGCCAGGCTGCCCTAGGGAAGACACTTCTCATTAACAGTGAGACCTTAACACTGCAATGTCTGTTGTGTTGTGTCAGTGACTGAAACAGACTGTTGAAGCTAATCCTGAGAATACTTGATCATCACTCCAACAGTGTAAACATTGTCTGAAAACCTTAATGTCTGAAGTTTGCCCTTGGTGGCTGTAAGCATTCACCTCAGTTTCTTCACTTTAATCAGCTTGTAGTTTGTTCTGCCAAGCACACATCTCACAGATACTTACGCCATATAGATAAACTATCTGTCCAGTGAACAGGAATTCCATCATAATTCCTCAATATGAGGAGTGATGTCATCAGCCATAAAGCAAATAAGACAAGAAAGATTAATTCTGTGTGCCTTAAACAAGTAATAGTGTTTATCTAAGTGTTTATCTTAGTTATAGTAGTCAGCTCAATTGCCCAAGTGAGCATGGTATGCTGGCTACAATTTTCTGACTAGCACACAAGAATGAATCTGCCACTGTAGGTGAGTTCTGCAGCATAACATAGCTGCTCCTTTAGAGATCATATAAGACTAAAAGCTCTCAGAACTTTTTCTGAATGTCCAACACTTCAGTCCATTATAGAATGTATTCCTAGACATAACATGCTCTTGAAATCAAATTATAAATGCACTCCAACGTTCTAAAAGACATTCTAGATGCAGTGATGCTATTTCACTTGCTTTTCTTATTTCAAAATAGCACCCAAAAATTTGCTTGTTCTCATTTGGTAAGGCCCAGTTCTAAACAATCTAAACTGCTCAAGTTACTGAATGTTGGAGCATTTGAGTTATAAAAACTTACTATTCACTGCATAAAGAATTGTTTTCTTTTATCAATTTTAAATTTGCTAACACTCAGAGTAATTTGGTGCCTTCTTGTTGTAACATGAGACAAAATTAAGAGCTCCAAACAATCTATCCTCATTACACAACTCACTAATCACTATATCTCTTAATTCTTTCTTTTTCTAAATTACTTTTTAGCTTTTTCACACCAGTTTACATGCATTGCTTGCTGTGCCGGTATCCTTAATATTTTTTTCCATTCATTTTTTGATTGTTCAAAAGAAAGGTGATACAAGACAAATGTCTTGTTTTCATGCAGTTGCCAAGTAAAAACTGTACTATTTCAAGACTAAACCAGTCTTTTTTTATCTATATTTGCAAGCATGAGCTTTGCATCTTTGTATCATGAGAGCTCTTACAGACAATTATGGACTATGCCTGACCTTTTTTTGGACTGACAACCAAATTTTCTCCTCCGCTCCCTTCTCAGTGTGACAAAATGAATGGACAGCAAAATCTTGACCAATGATGAAGGAAGACAGGATAGAGGTTGGCTGTAGAGAGCGATTGGAGGAAATTAGCGTCTTCCAGAGATGGGCAGGAAAACTTTCTTTCTTCTTCGTGTTTTCCCAGAAATTCCAGTAAGCACAATAGGAGAGACAGTGACTGAAGAGGCAATTGTTCTCAGCATGATCTGTTTTATAGGTTGTCAATTTTTGATCAGTGTTATTTGCTATCCTCATAGTTGGCAATCAAAGAGAGCAAGAAAATGCAACTAAAAAAGTAGAGAATGACAAATTAAAAATGTATTCCCAGTAGCATAATAACCACATCATATGACATTTACCCTGACTGCAATGAGTCTAATTTTCAATCTGGTTCAACAGACTCCTGCAAAGTCACATCACTGGGTCCAAGGGAACAGATGATTCCCAAAAGCAAGACCATTCTACTGGAATGCCTGTTTATAAATTAAGACATTTCCTTAAAAGCCATATTACAAACACAATGTAAAGAATACAAGTATATAAGAAAATAATTGCAAGGTACCAGTCATTCAAGAATTTGACCATACTGGGGGCAGTAGTATAAATTGGGTCAGTATATATTGTAGTATAAATAGGGTCAAATGAGAAAGGGCAGAGGGAGTGTTTAGTACCTATGACTGAATAATAGAAAGTGGCAAGTACTAGGGTTATAGTAATAGTTTCCCTATTCCTCTCCAAATCATTTACAGTGACTGATGACACAGAAAGGTAAACAAGAAAGGATGCAGCAGAAGAAAACTCAAGAATGAGAGCAAATTTCAGTCTGGTTAAATATCAGATTCAGACACAACAGATATGACAGTCCAGTATGTCATCCAGAGACAGTGAAAGTACCTCTTTGGAGCAGTTAGTTAGCAAATCCAAGAGAAGACAGCTACTGCTTGCCTTAGTCCTAGCACTGACTATGATACTATCCAAAATTTTACTACCAAATCTATTATCTACTCCTGCTGATGGGATCAGGTGTAAGGGGTAGTGGGAAAATAAAGGGAGCATTTGAAAAGGTATAATATTTACAAATCTGAGATTGCTTACTGACCACAAAAACACCCCATGACAAGGTATAGAGACAGAGCCAGTAATGTTTTGGAAGTATATGGAAAGAATTCCATGCAAGGAACAACTGAAAACTTACAATGTTTCAGCTTGGAAAAGTGATAAGATGGAAGTCTGTGAATCTAATGACTATCTGTAAACTTCATAAGGATGCTGAAAAGGGAATAGGTTTCCTTGCAAGAAGTTAAAACCCTGAAACAAAACAAAAGGATCTGTTTCTTTGTGCACATTATACACTACCTCTGCCACAGGATCTGGCAGATCTGAAAAGTCAGTCCAGCCCTTTCTTCCACTAGTATAATTTTTGCAGAAGAAAAATTCATTAGGAGTTTTAAAATAAATTCAGAATTTGATCCTCTGCAATCTCTGAACCACAAATGATTTAAAGCCAGAGGAGAATTTAGAGGAACTATCATAACACCTTTCTTTCTTCTAATCTTCCCTAGACATCTGGTGTTGTCCGAGAATGATACTGAGTCAGATAGACCTTTGGTCTGACATAGTGCAGTCATTCTTACAGTTTTATGAAGAACAAATCAATAACATGAGCTGTATCAAATTGCAAGGACCAGATGGTACTCACCTAGGAGTTTCAAAGAGACTAAAATATGAAAAAGATGCACTGCAGTAAGTGATTCAGTTAAAATATGAAATGTCCTTGGCACCCGAGGTAGTGGGAAATAAAGTCTCAGTTCATAGAAAGGTTCTCAGAATGAACTGTGGAACTTCAGTCTAGAAAGCCAGATTTCCATATTGGAGAAAATGGTAAAAACTATAATGAAAAAACAGACTTAGTAAGTCTCTGGGTAGGTGTGAATAAGGTGGAAGACATAACTTGCCTCTTGGAAATATATTTTTGGGATTCATTCAAAGAATCAATGACCAGGTAAAAAATATTTACTTGACCTGGTTTTTCAGGAAGTTTATGACAAGACTTTTCAGTAAAGATTCATAATGAAACTAAGTTCATATGGACTAATAATAGATAGATAGAAAAAAATAATTAAAAAGTGGTGGATATTAACACTGAAATAGGTTAACATTAGGGTCCTGGGACCCGCATTTTATAACATACTTTCATGATGCAAGAGACAAAATACTTTGTTGACTACACTGCAGGACAACATCATGGTCCTGAATGATTGGGAAATAAAATGGTAGACAATATCAACTTTGGTAAGGTCAAAGTAATGTACATGGGAAAATAATCCTCACTGTTCATATGCACCAGTTGGCTCTAAATTATATGTTACCACTACACTGAGGCCAATACACTGAGGTGTTCAGAAAAGCAAGCAAATTTTAAGAGTTAAAGTGAAAGGAAAGGAAAAGAAAGGAAGAGAAAACATTTTGTCTGAGTTATATAGACTACTCTTTTACACAGTTTATATCTCTAGCCCATTAACCTCAGAATTATAAAGTAAGATTGTAAAGACACAGGGCAGGATATAAAAGGTGTACCGAAACCTCTTTATGAAGACTGAATTAAAAGATTTCTATTTTTTACTCAAAATTTTAGAAATTACAAGTCAGAGAGGTAACTCTGATGAAGTACAGGATCACAGTTTTAAAATAATGAAACAAGGAGGTTTGGTAAGGCAGTGCTGCTCAGACAAGGGGGAGACATCAACTGAGACTACCAATTGCTGGCACAAATCAGTTTTCCCAAGATCTGTTACCCCTCAGTACATTCACCTCCAAATCAAAAGTTTCTGAAATGGAGAACACCCTGTAAGATTCACAACTATCTAGGCAGAAATTCATGCTCTACTTGGCCTGGTCTTACTTTTTCAGATGGAAATCCCCCAAAAAATATAGGAGTGGAAAAATTGCTAAAAGTCCTAAATTATGATTCCCAAGCATTTTCAATAACACTGCCAAAACTTTAAGAGATGATGAATGAACAAGGTTTGTCCCCCATATGATTGCTTATTTGAGAAAATAATATTTTTTCATTAATATTACATAGCAGAAATGCTCTTTCACTGCAATGTGACACTGCATTTTTGAAAAATATTTCTTCAAAATGTCAGTGACTACCTTTTAATTTATTGTAATACAAACAGATTTTTGGACTAAGGTACCTAATTTATGAGCCTATGCAAACATATTCAGTGGTATACTCCATGCAGTTCAACTTAAAATGGCTATTTATAGGGACTGGTATTTCTATCACTCATTTCCTCTTCTACTATGTTACCTTCCCTTTGCTCCATTCCTCTCTTCCCCTCCTTTTCTGAAACAGTTCCTAATTCCCACTTCTCCATGCTTTCTCTCTCACCTCTCCACCTCGTCTCCATTGCCTTTGGTTTTGGATGAATTGATTAAATAGATAGCAGTGGCAATGAAGTGGAATTACTAATTGTGGACAGGAGAATTCTTAGCCCTGAGTCACTGTTAGAAGTAGGCTTAAGATTTGAACAGACACTGCTGCTTAAGCTACAACTCCATTCACATCTGGAAGACCTCCAGAGTCTTCAGAATTAAGGATACATTTTTAGGATTATTTACTTGTTTCTAGGAAATGTTCTGTACTAAACAATCTTAATGCATCATCTAAAGCTAATGGAAGGTATATTTAACATAGGGCTAACAGATTCAGTTCTTTGCATAAAAAAGAGCGTATATTAAACAGGAGGATTTTTTGATTTTTTTTTTCATTGGTTAGTTTTCCTTCAAAGAACTAATAACTGTCTCTGACCTAAAAGAACTTTCAGAAAGATAGACTACCATATTTAAAATTATCACCATCACCTTTGGTCAACAGTAGAACTGCTCAAAGTAAACATTAATTTCTCAGCATGACTTTTAAGGGAGGGAGGGAAGGTTCAGTCCACGGAGTGTTCTGGGCAAAGACAGATGTGTACTCCTTTATAGATCTCCCTATTGATGAGGCCATATTTGGTTTAGGAATATAATTAAATTCTTCTTTCTTCTAGCTCTGTTGGCAGGATGTGCAAAAGTATCTGATGAATGGAATTGATGGCCATGTTTGTACGTTTCAAAAATCAGTCAAAAATATTTAAAAAATAGATCTCTTGGCCCAGTTCACAGTTCCTGTCACAATTCTCCCTCTAATATTTTCTGTGGATACTTACACATCACCTGAAACTCACCTTGGCTAAAGCACACTCCTTTATTCTTGTTACTTCAGGTGCTCCACTATTCTCCTTTCAATAGATGAGGATCAATGTGGTCATGGCCTTTCTTAGGCTAATACCTATCTGTGCCAACTCTTATTTTGCCCTTTCACTAAACATTTCAGAAACAGATAGAATTTGTTTTGTAATGTCTTTCAGTATGTTTCATCTAATATGTCCTCCCATGTTTGTCCATGTACTTATTACCTTATGTCTCAACTTTCATAACATATTTTCATCTATATTTTGAAAGCATTACCTTACTAATAACCTAACAGAATTTAGCTGCAAAGACAATCTTCTTTGCCTGTACTTCTTGTTATTTAACCTTTTTAATTGTTCTATTCAGAAGTTATGATAAAGGTTTAATTGCATCACTGTATTCAGTTTTGAACCAATAGAAAAGAGTCTGAAAGACAGTATTGAGGTTGGTAAGAAGGTTTATATGGAAAGACTTGATGAGGCAGGATTGTTTAACCTAAAGGGGAGATTGAAGATAGGCATGAAAACCTTCAACTATGCAAAAGGCAGCAGTAGGAAGGAAAGGAAAAGTCTGTTTTCCACATTCAAGTTGGATAAGACAGGAAATAATGGGTTTCAATTGGAACAGGGAAGATTTAGGTTACTAATATGAAAATTTTTTGTAGTGATCAAAGTTAGTGAAGCATGGGAACAGATTGTCTGAGGAGTCTGTGAAATTTCTCCTTTGGAGATATTTAAAAATAGCTTGGAAAAATATATACCTGAGGTGATATTGGCCTTGTTGATTATGCCTTCTGGCAGGCAAGATGTATTAGATGATCTTTTCATGCAACCTTTGAGCCTATTATGATTATAATATTTATATTTCTAAATTTATCTACTCTCTTGAGAGCTTTGAAGACCAAGAACTAAGATTTGAAATTTGATTTGATAACTGAGGAACAGTCAGCGTTTAATCAAAGAAGTTGTTGAAGTGCATCTACTGTATTTAAATGTTAAAACATTGGAAATTTTTCTATATATAGGAATGTAGTCCCATGTGAAGTGTGTTACTATAATACCCTGATTCAAAAGATAAAGAATATATGGCTCACTGTGGGCACACTAGGAGCTGACAAGCTGGAATACTGCCTCCTCACTATCCACAGATGAAAGAAAGTGCAGCAGCTGTTACTGTTCAGGTAGCTGGTAGTGATGAAGAGCCCAGGAGGAGCCTGAGGCGGTCTACTGCCTTGACAATTGCAGGACAGATGGCCTTAGTTGTGATTTATATTACTAAATATTTCCCTCTTTCCACCTCTGTGTTGCCTGAATCTAACATCGTTCAGGTGGTCTTCACCCAGACTATGACTTGGGTAATGAGGCATTACTCTTGTAAGAGATGCAGAATTATATACTACTGGTATGTGTGTAAGCATCATAGAATCACAAAAAGATTCTATCAAGAAAAATAACAGATCTTGGGTCTTCTCTATACAGATTTCTTGGCTGTCCCACTCTTAGCAGCTGTTTGACTGGCCATACATATTTAGGTACAGTATTCTGATAAGTTGTTTCAGTAAATATTAAAACACAGTAGAAAAATAAGGAGAAACATTTAGCCTTGGGGAAAAAATCACTACAGCATCTAAGCAAAACAATTAGCCGTAAAATAAATGTGTGCAACATCAACATTCATGTCTGACAAATATATATCCAGTTAGAGTTTTAAAAAACAGAAAGCAAACACTGAAAAACAGCTTTCTTGTTGGGGAAATGGACACACAAAGAAAGGAAAGATGGGGATTGAAAAAGCAATCACCTTTTCTAACATTTAAATGACAGCCTGATTTTTTTTTTCTCTAAAATAACTGAATTCTGAAAAGTCCTAGTTGGACATTATCTTTTGTCAGCTAGAGGGCCTACTTCTCCACAACTGTGATTCTTTTTTTATTAACATCAAAGGGTCTTCATTTTTGTCAAAACACATGTTCTATAATGTTATGTTCTGCCCTCATAATTTCCTGTATTTTAAAAAATATTTTTAAATCATGGCACAGTCAGAACAAAGAATCTTCATTTTTCTTCCAATTATTTGTATACAAAAGTTCTTTTTTAGCAAGGTTTTCCAGACCCAACTGGAAATTTTAAAGAGAGGACACATGAGACTTCAGAGATAATGTGCTGTTTTACGCTTGGATTATGCCACTCCAGTCTGGAGCCGCACATATGTTTAACTCATGTCCTGTAAAATATTCACTGTAAAAAAAAAGAAAAGAAAAGAAAAAAATCCATATATATTTGTTTTATTATAACTAATGGCAAAAGTCAAGGTATGTAATCATTGATTCCAAATGTAGTGGCTACTGCCTGAAGTACAAATGCAGCATCACTGATGAAACCTGTTTTCTAGAGGGAAGGCTAGATATTATTTATATCAATATAACTGCATTTTTACTCTTTTTTATAATGACACTGGAAACTGTGCTTCAGATATCCTGCCTGTCTAGCAAACTATTTTTGATCACATTACCTCTGATAGTAAGTTTTTTTATCATCTCTCACCAACTAAATATTTAGAATATTTAGTTTAGAACTATAACTAGACACTAAGGGCAAATAATTTCATCCTCTTTGTGTCTGACCAAAACAAATATGTAAAAGCAGGATCTCAAATGGACAGAAGAAGTTTTAGAGAAGCTGGAGACATTCCTGTAGAAAATTGTTAACAGAGGAAATGGATGGATTTTTGAGATGCAAATGCCCAAACTTCACAAGGAACAAAATGTAAAACATATCATAAAGATTAAAAGGATGTAGCTATCTCATTTTCATCACGGTATAGACCTGGATCACTGAAAAATAACTCTGGTGAAAGTTCAAAATAGTGTTCTGTGTTGAGCAATGCATGTCATGAAATAATCAGAGCCCAATATTGTAGCAGGGCTAGATGCTGAAGCTAATCAGCATCTGACTCCTCACTGCAAAGCATCCCACTAGAGCCTCTCAAACTTAGGCTCTCCAAGTAATTTTCCTATTATGTTCATAGAGGTGGCTGTTTGGTTAAAGGAATCAGGAACTGTGCTTTTTTTGGCTGAAAACTGTTACCCACACAACAATATTCAGTTACTCTGAGGCACCTTCAGACATCAGCACTGCTGTTATAGTGATCAGTAGCTCTTGTCATGATGCATCCTATGGCTCAGCTGGTTTCACCTGCTCTGGCACTCTGCCTGAGGCTCTCAGAGGACCAATCTCTCAGGATACCACCATTGCATGTGACCATTGTTTCTCATTACAAATGCCCAGCATATATTTCTGGGAGGTGGTGACACCAAATGCAAGTGATATTTAGCTTTTTATTTCACACTGTGCCACCTGATACATCTGGAAGTCCCATATCTTTGGCATAGATTTTCTCACAGTACAAGCATGTTTATTTTCATTCATTCTCTGCTGAAGACAATAGTCCTGTGGAAACTTATGTTTCAGCAATGCTATATTATATTTTAAGAGTTGAATATGACTATGTAGCCTTTTTGGTATGTTTCTAATTATGACATCAATCTTCAGAAACCTATTAGATCAGAGATGACAAAGATGACTATATCTTTAATATTTTATAATAGACATTATGAAATTTCTTGCAAGTGCCTGAAAGAAACGTTCCATAGATATCTGATAGATAGGATAGAGATGTAGAACATGGTCTTTTTCTTTTTTAACACAGCTGTGAAAGACCGTGAGCTTCAATTTTTTATTTTTATTTTTTAATAAAATACTCAGGCTTTCATATGTGCACAAATGTCATTCTGATTTCCCACACCTGACATCACATATTTATGCAAGTTCTGTAGTTATGTGGCATCTGTTGAACTTCAGCCATCTGGACTCATACTCTAGCCTTAGGCATCCATAACCTAGCAATATTTAGCACATCTCTTTCCATATAGAAATTAATTTTGCATCTTCTGAATTGATGTTTTGAGCAAAGGTCTAGTAGAACCAATGATCTAGTGGAGTTCTACTAGACCTTTTCCCAAAACAGCAATTTCAGAAGATACCAAATAAAGGAAAGTCTGTAGTAAAGGTTTCCCTGTCAGATTATTCATGTGTAAACTCTATTTCAAAGTTATACTGATGTATTCTACTTTTCAATTAGCTTGAAGATAGTACACAGAAGAAATTATGTATGCGCTCTCTCTGAAAAATGTAGATCAGCATGTAAATATGAAAGCTACTTCTGAACTGCTCTGAAATCATTATCATAGTAGTCAAATCAAGAAAAGTGCTACATTGTCAAAAGAATTGACACTATACATTGTGAGGTTTGATGAATCTAGGAAAGAGTGTGTTGTTATATCACTTCATGGCATCATGAATGTCAAATGGCCACAAGGAAGAAACACAAGAGTTCAGAGTTCCTTAAATCTAAGTACCCTATGTTGATATCTTTAGGTCATATATTTGATCTAACATTTCATTAGTCTGCATGGTATTTCTTATCTGTTCTCTTCAGCACAGACATGAGTACGTCATACCACATATCTAGTTCATAGCTTTTCTGACAAATGTTATATGGAAAAGCGAAGCTTACACCAAGCTTTTCAGTATTTTTAAGCATATCACTGCAAGGGATTCACCACCTTATGTTCATTTAGACATGTTAGGTAAACAGCTTTAAATTTAGAATTCTGTAATTGAAATAATTGTCCTTGTATTCCAATCTTCTGGTGAAGTGCCTAATGAAGAACAAGCACTTAAAGTGATCTTCTGTCTTAAATATTTTGTTCTTTGACTATAACTCTTGTCATATGATAAAAAAAGGAATCTCAACAGCTCTGTGATAATTTAAATGTCCACTTTTCTGAGTCACCTTCCACTAGACTAAATTGCTCAGAGCCTCATCCAACCTGGCCTTGAACGCTTTTAGGGATGGGGTATCCACAACTTCTCTGGGCAACCTGTTAAAGTGCCTCACCACCCTCACAGTAAAGAATTTTTTCCAATATCTAACCTAAACCTACCCTCTGTCAGTTTGAAGGCATTTCCCCTTGTCCTGCACATGCTCTTGCAAAAAAATATCTTTCCATCTTTCTTGTAGGCTCCCTTCAGGGACTGGAAGGCAGCAGTTAGATCACCCTAAGTCTTCAAGGATATACAAGAAATTAATGTAATTGCAGATAAATCATTTGGACCAGGTTCTTCTTCTGTTTTAAACAGTGTTTTCAGCTCCTCCATACCCTTCAAGGAAGGTGTGCTGGTTTCTGTGTAGAGACATTTGGACATTTTGTTTCAATCTAGTTGAACTGATCTTCTCCATCGACACTCCCTTGTCGCCGGGGAGAAGCTTGCGTGCTCTTATGAGATTACGGGCTGTGCTGGTGGTGGTACATGCCTCTGGTAGGGTCTCCCATGCTAGTCAGGTCTCAACTGAAAGGTCACGCAAAGTGTGTCCATGGGCAGGATGGGCTTGCTAGCTCCCCAGCAACCATCCTAGGAAAAGGACAACTCTAACTCCAAACCCAGGCAGATGGA
>VWZF01002247.1:0-10099 GCA_013396755.1 Sclerurus mexicanus | reverse complement strand
CCTAGCCATGATGATGATGATCACACCTCCAACTCCACCTTCACTTGGGGTCTTCTGGGTTAAAGTAAGTCTTCCACGGCTGTAAACTTTTCACCTTGGCTAAGAACTGCTGAGGTAGCGTTGTCCAATTAACTCTAGATCTTTATCACCCTTTTCTTTATCAGCTTTCCAGGTTTCTCTTAGGCCTCAAAGCTCCTTAGCAAAACTCCAAGGTCTTCTGGTCTTGCTAGGGCTGTTATTATAAAATTAATTATACCCTGTCTGTGGGTTAAGTAAGCAAGGTCTATTCTAAAGTTAAAAATTATAACAGATATGTACTGGAGTTATCACCATTCTATATTTTGATCACCCCTTATCACCTCTCATCCTATCACTTATTACTTGGGAGAAAAGACCAACTCCCACCTGACTACAACCTCCTTTCAGGTAACTGTAGAGCACAAAAACATCCCCCCCCGGCCTCCTTTTCTCCTGGATAAACACCCTCAGCTCCCTCTGCCACTTCTCATAAGACAATTCTCCTTCACGATACACATCATGTTCTTACTCAGCTTATTATGGGCTACTGCCCAAGAGGAGATGCTGGGTAAGCTTAAAGATGAAAGCAGCTGAGACAGTACACAGTGCTGGAAAGCCTGAATCACACCTGCTGCCCTGCCACCTCTGCTTTAACACAAGGACAGCTAAAACAGTAATGTAAAAAACCCACAAAAAAAACCCTGCAAAAAGTATTTTCTGCTTACAGAAACAAATCTGCTTAATTGTTACCTAAGGTTGATTTAGCTAGACTAACCGTGTGCCCACTCCCAAGAGGGCACAAACCCTCATTACAAATACACACCACCATGGCCTAAAGGGGCTACAACAGTCAGAGGTGGACTTTAGACAAGGGCACGGAGTGACAGAACAAGGGTGAATGGCTTCATAATGACAGAGGGCAGGTTCAGATTAGGTATTAGGAAGAAATTCTTGACTGTGAGAGTGGTGAAGCACTGGCACAAGGCAATCATAACATACAAGCCTTTCTACATGGGAACTTTTATTCTCATTGACATCTGTACATTTAAGTCACACATACTTTTAGATCTTCAGTGGAGCTGGAACACCGGATCACAAGAGCCTGGTCCCTTTGAACAGTTTTAAGTTTATGCCTCAAAAGTAGCCAGGAAACTTGTGACTATTTCCTTCAACTTAGCTTCTGTCTCGTCAGAGATCTTCCCTTCAGTCCTGTTGAAAGACTTTAGTTAAACTTTGAGACAAAAGTAGATATATGGTCAATCTCTAAGACAAAGAAAAAAGCCTCACAACAAATCTTCCCATTTCTAACAAAGTTAGCAGATGAATTAAAACACTTGTTTGATGCATAAAACTCTACCACTAACATAACATCCCTTCTCCATTTTAAGCATCAGCTGAATTTCCTAAGAACTAAAGTCATGAAGCTGAGCTCTGGACAGCAGGAAGGTTCATTTAACTTCCAGTTTTGGTACAGGCAGTTAAAGGCCTGAGGTTTTGAGATACACTAAATTAACAGTTCAGTGACCATTATCTGCACTCCAGCCATCAAGTCAATACCCTTGGGATGAAGCAAGATAAATCATCATACCTGATTGTGGAGAGGAGGGCCTGGTGCTGGCTCAGTACGTGAGCTAGGAAAGCACTCTCAAATTTAGTGATCTTGCTGGGCTCCAGCTTGTCCAAGTGACCTCTTACACCAGCATAGATGACTGCAACCTGTTCCTCAATAGCCATGGGAACTGCAGAAAAGAGAGCACTCATGCAATCAGTAACTCCCACATCAGGACACATCAGTACTTTCTTTAAAAATCAACTGCACATATACAATGTGGTTCAAGTCTGCATTTACCATGTGTACAGAACAGACATAGTAAATGGCACCACAAAGACAAATCTCTTTAGCAGAAGAGACCAATGTGAAATGCAGACTTAAGTTCAAGACACTCACCATACTGTCCTTGTTTGAGAAGCTCTGTCAGACGTACACCGCGGTTCAGCAGCTGTTGTGTGGCAGCATCCAAATCAGAGCCAAACTGGGCAAAGGCAGCTACTTCACGATACTGAGCTAATTCCAGCTTCATGGTACCTGCCACCTACAAGACACGGATCAGACTGAGTTTGATCACCTTTTAAATGTGTCTAGGAGCTTGCAGATTATATTCAGGTGACAGTTGTCACAAGTCAGCTTTGCCTTCCATACTAGACAAGTGAATCTCGGTATTCTGACAGATGATTAAATGACTTAGATACAGGACTGGAAGGGATTCTAGCAAGTTTGCAGATAATACAAAACTGAGAGGAGCTGTTGACTCCTTCGAAGGCAGGGAGACACTGCAGAGACCTTGACAAATGAGAGGACTGAGCAATCATCAACCAGATGAAGTTCAACAAAGGCAAGTGCCAGATTCCACACATGGGATGGGGCAATCCCAGATGTACATATAGACTGGGGAATGAGATACTAGAAAGCAGTGCTGCAGAAAGGGACCTAGGTGTCCTGGTCAATGGCAAGTTGAATATGAGTCAGCAGTGCCCTGGCAGCCAGGAGGGCCAAGTGTGTCCTAAGGCATCAGGCAAAGCATCACCAGCTGGTTGAGGGAGGCAATTGTCCTGCTCTGCACTGGTGCAGCCTCACCTTGAATATTGTGTTCAGTTTTGGGCACCACAATGTAAGAAAGATATTAAGCTATTAGAGAGCATCCAAAGGAGGGCGATGGAGATGGTGAAGGGCCTTGAGGGGAAACCATATGAGGAGCAGCTGAGGTCACTTGGTCTGTTCAGCCTTGAGGAGAAGAGACTGAGGCAAGACCTCATCACAGTTGCAACTTCCTTGTGAGGGGAAGAGGAGGGGCAGACACTGATCTCTTCTCTGTGGTGACCAGATAGGACCCAAGGGAATGGCCTGAAATTGTGTCAGGGAAGGTTTAGGTTCAATATTAGAAAGAGGTTCTTCACCCAGATGATGATTGGGTGCTGGAACAGGTTCCCCAGGGCAGTGGTCANACAGGTTCCCCAGGGAAGTGGTCACAGCACCAAGCCAGCCAGAGTTCAAGAAGTGTTTGGATGATACCCTCAGGGACATGGTGTGACTCTTGGGCATGGTCCTGTGCAAGACTAAGAGTTGGACTTCAGTGATCCTTGTGGGTCCCTTCCAACTCGGGATATTCTGTGATTATACACATTTCTAAAGATCCCACCTTTTAATATAAGCATGCCCCTCTAAAACAGTGAACATTGATATTCAACTTCTTTAATTACATATATGGAATAAAGGGATGAGATTAAGAGAGCATTCTCTATTTCTAGTTAGATCAGTACCCAACTCAGCATACTGAAACTTAATCCTACATCTTTATGCAGATATTTTCCTTTCTCCCCCACCTCTCTCACCATACAATGGAAATATCAAAGAGATCCCCAGTTTGTTCTTTTATAGTTTCATAACACTAATGAACCCAAAGCTTTATTATTCCCTCTCTATTCACAGCTCTTTAGAGTAAAATGGGTTGAAAGTTCTACATACTACTCATCTCTAGCAAAAGGAGGAGCAGCAGTTTCATGCTTACCTGCTTCATAGCCCTGGTCTGAGCAGCAGAACCTACACGGGACACAGACAGACCAACATTGATGGCTGGACGGATACCTTTGTAGAATAATTCAGTTTCCAGGAAAATCTGTAGGAGAGAATTGTTTTATCTTGGTCAGAAGCCTGGAAGCCTCCTCAGAGACCTGCCAGTAAGTTACACAGAAGTACACTGAAATGTGAAGAAGTCCTACCTGTCCATCAGTAATGGAGATGACATTGGTTGGAATGTAAGCAGACACATCACCAGCCTGAGTTTCAATGACAGGCAGAGCAGTCAGAGAGCCACCTCCAAAGGAATCATTCATTTTGGCTGCTCTCTCCAGCAGGCGAGAGTGCAGGTAGAACACATCCCCTGGGTAGGCTTCACGACCAGGTGGACGACGCAGCAGCAAAGACATCTGACGATAGGCAACAGCCTGCATGGTATCAAGAAAGCTTTCAGACCTCAGTAGCTCATTTAACATTTTGAATTTCTAAACTTGTGATCTTACAGCTACAGACACCAGTGTTAGACTATGAGGCCTATAAATAGTGTTTCCTGACCTGTTTGGACAAGTCATCATAGATGATTAATGCATGTTTTCCATTGTCTCTGAAGTATTCCCCCATGGAGCAGCCTGAATAGGGAGCCAGATACTGAAGGGGTGCTGCATCAGATGCTGTAGCAGACACTACAATAGTGTACTTCATGGCATCTGGAAAAAAATGGAGACACACACACCAGAGTATATTACCTCATCATGCCTGTAATCAGCAAATACAACACATGAAGGACTAAGTTGCTGAAACAAGCCCAAACAGCATCACTACATTGTTACAGGAAAGCCCACTGTACTAGGTTAATATGGCTGTTAGCTCAACTAACTCAAGTTTCAAGAGCAAGTCCACGGCAGCCAGTGTCTAACACTCACAGATTTCTTTCCCATTTAAAATGAAGTTTAAACTTTAACCAAAACACAATTTTGTTCGAGAAGTAATTCAGCCTGAAAGCCCATGGTTTCCTGGCTGCTGCAAGGCAATACTACTACACAGTCCCAAAGAAATTTTTGTCCTAAAATGTGGAGGTTTTTTTTCCTGCTAGGTATGACTCTGCTTGACCAGCAGGCAAAGAGGTAAGGTGCCTGATCTCTTACAAGCTGTTACATATGCAGCTGTGGTGGTTTAGTTTACTTGGTTTTGGTCTAGGCCTTCCCTGGTAACAGGGTTATAACTAAAGAAGTATTCCACACCATTCCTTTATGTAATCAGGTGTATATAAGAGAAGGAGGGGAGGTTCCTTGCTCTCTTCCTTTTAGGTGCTTAGAAGATAGCAGGTCTCAGCATGTTGACCTNTCTGTGTGGTCAACAGCTGGGTTTGGTAGGGAGCCAACCCAAACCTCCACAGCAGCTTTGGTCAATGAGATCAGTTTCTGAAAAGGCACTATCATTTAATCCCTTATGTTTAGGCAGTAAAGTCTCTCTACTTAAATTTCTAACTGCCCTTCACACTGACTTCGATGCATATGAAACACATCAAGTCCATAAATATTCGTAGGCTATAGCTTGTCACCAGGCCTATGTGACTGCCAACAGAAAGCTCTCAACTCTGCTTAAAAAAAAAAAAAGCTGACTTTTCCAGAAGCAATTCAGCAATTTTGGGACCTCAAAATAATCTTCTAATGCAATATTGCAAAAAATGAGGGGTTTCCCTCTCCAGATACCTATAAAGGTTTCTTGTCCACAAAAGCAAGTAGTTCACTTGTTTAATACAAAAATAATTCTGTCTATACTTGCAGCTAGGAGATGTCACAGCAGTATTCAACATTATAATGAGAACAGGATGTCACTAGTTGCCAGGCTCAACCATTTTCAAGAATCTGTACCTGCATCAGTGAGCCTCTTCACCAGCTGAGCAACAGTAGATCTCTTCTGGCCAATTGCAACATAGATACAGTACAGCTTCTTCTTCTCATCAGTTCCATC
Organism: Sclerurus mexicanus; assembly: GCA_013396755.1. Taxonomy (NCBI): domain Eukaryota; kingdom Metazoa; phylum Chordata; class Aves; order Passeriformes; family Furnariidae; genus Sclerurus; species Sclerurus mexicanus. The sequence continues at coordinate 4,533 of VWZF01002247.1, read as the reverse complement.
ATTAAATCGTTTCTGGTTGATTATTGTATCAATTGCAATCGAAGTTTTCCTGGGTAACACAGAGGCTGATAAGTTAAGCTGCCTACAGTTCTCCCAACCTCTACACAGTTTTGTGTTCGGCTCTGTACATTGGTGCACACTGCACTCAAGTATGTTTAAGGAAATATTTTTTTTGCTTGGACATGTAACTTACCCGGTTTGCCTGTCACCAATTATCAGTTCACGCTGGCCACGACCAATTGGCACCAAGCTGTCTACAGCCTTAATACCAGTCTGCATAGGTTCACGCACAGAGATTCTGGGAATGATCCCAGGGGCCTTTAAGCCAACTCTCCTACGTGTCTTAGATGCAATAGAACCCTTAAAAAAGAGGAAAGAAACTGTTGCAGTCTGTATCCCATAGATACAAAGCAGAGGGAGTAAACGCCTAGTTACACTTACCTTCCCATCTATTGGATTGCCCAAGGCATCTACAACACGGCCCAGCAGCTCCTCCCCCACTGGAACATCCACAATGGCTCCTGTCCTCTTCACAACATCCCCCTCCTTGATCAGTCTGTCATTACCAAACACGACAACACCAACGTTGTCAGGCTCCAAATTCAAGGACATACCCTAGGACAAAGATCACATTATCCCGAGAAAAGACATACTGATGTCTACAAAAACCATCACAGTTTAATACTGATGCGATTGTTCTACAGTGTAGAATATCCAACATAGTCTACCTCAATCGTATCTGTAACAATAGCCAATGTTCTGCTTTTATGAACAGTGCATCTATTTTCTTCCCTATTGGTTAGAGAACCTGCCTAAGCCTTCAACTTACCACATAATTATGCTGCAGCAGTCTAGCATTATCATTTATCTCTCTAAACAGAACGGATAAGCAGGGTTCAAATACATTTATCTCTTGCCTAAGAACTGGATGAGGGAAAAGCACTAGCTTATTCTCTGCCCAACATGAGTTAGGTCATTAAAATATTGGAAGAGTTGTTGCAGTACTCAGAACAGTCAGACAGCTTTTTAATTCTAGTCTACTCTTAATCCTACAAGAAGTCAACAAAACTGCACACTATCGAAGCAGAGAGACTATTACTAAACAGTAAACAAAAAAGCCAGCCTAAAAACAAAGAAAAAAAATCCAGTGCCAGATTAGTTCTTCTACTTCCTAGACAAAGACACAAAACTCAAGTATTAGCCAAGAACCAGATACTAAAAGCAAAGCGTTATTAATTCAAAGAATATTTGCTTTTTGTAGTATTTCAACTAGTTACTACTTATTAAAGTTACAAAGAAGTCCATACATTCTCCTTTAAAAGTCTTTTTTAAAATACATTTCTAAGTTAAACAAACTGCTTTACCAAAAGCTTACCTTCAGTCCAGAGGAAAATTCAACCATTTCTTCTGCTTGGACATTTCTTAGGCCATACACACGGGCAATACCATCACCAATTGAGAGCACACGGCCAGTCTCCTCAAGTTCAGCAGAGGTATCAGCTCCCAAAATACGTTCCTCAAGAATAGAGGATACCTCAGCAGTACCTGGAAAGAGGCATTTCAAACCAGATTTAGCACATTAAGGCACAATATAAATTCACTAAGCTTGTCTTGAACTCATAGGCCAAGGTGCCCTTTCTCTGCTATGCCACAAGGTCTAGCAAGCAACATGCTAGATGTACAAGATAAATAACAGCTTCTGTATTCTCAGCTAATAAGATCAGCTTGAACACATAATTATGAGACAGCTTTGATTAAAACACTGATGGCTGTTTAGTTACTAGTTCCCTTCATTATGTCCTATACTATTATCAATCTCTCCTCATAGAAAGCAATTACATTAAGAAATTAGTCTTAGGCTCAGAACAGACATGCTCATCCACTTGCAGAGCAGTTATTTAGACTGGAGGCATCAAAACACCCCATCAACTGATTTGTAATCCAAGATCCAAATACATTTAAAGGAACTCCATATATTTAAAAAGCAAGTTGTTCAATATAAGCTGTAAAAATGTAATCTCCATATTCCTCAAATTTGTTTGTCAGTGTACCTCCAACAATCCTTTATTTCCTCAGCTAGGAAACAGTAAATAAAATTATGAAACATTCATTTCCTAATAATACCTTTAATAACCCTAAATCACTTCAAAATTGCATATGAACCACTATCAAAGTCACAGCTATGCAGTGCTGCTGTTTTCTCTGAACACCAAAACACTAGCAGCAAAAAACTTACACTCAAGGACACAAGGTCAAACCTTGGCAGGCCAGGGAAAGTCATCTGTTCCTTCATACTGTTACAAACAAGACAGGAAACTAGAATTTGAGGCTTTTTTTTTTCCAAATAATTCTGCAAGAGTTCTAAGTATCAGAGTAAGATAACTCTGAATCAAATCCTCATGAAGCAGGTAAGCTGTATAAGCTGACATATGACCAGTCCTTGGTTTGGGCATAATTTGAATAGTTATTAAAATGAAGTCTGCTGGATGTGACCATGTAACAGTTCACTGTTAGATACTGTAAGCATATAAATGTCCTCAAGTGTTCTGTCGACTGACACACACACCATATTCAAATTCCCTTTTGTCTGACAGAGCAAGTTCTTAAACCACACTGTTACATGAAGACCTTTCCCAGACTCACCAGTTTTCTGAAAGCATGATTTGGAGGCATGGAGGTTTCTTGTAGAAAGAAGCACTGCACCCAGGGTATTTCCAGAAATCTAAAATAAGAATTATTTCAGTAACAGTGAAGTTTCCTCATTCATTCAAAAAAGCCCCAAAATATTGAGACAACATACTGACTTTTTTATCATGAGCTTATATATTTAACGTGTCTCAGTTTTGAGTTTAGCTCCACAGCACTCCATTCACAAGTTGTAATTATGGAACCAAGTCCAACACTACTAAGCAAGGACAGATGGTAAAAGAGACTGCTCTAAATTACTCGCTGTATTTTTCTGCATTGCACTGATGTCATCATCACAGAAACATAGCAGATCCCAAAGCAACGCCTCCTCTCATTTGCCACCTTTGTGTTGAACATCAATGCTTGGGGCAGAAAGAAATCGCCACACCCCTCATGGTTCTCCCCAAGGGACAAATAAGATTGCACCTTCTAAGGGGTGGCATTCCTAAAAGAAAACAACTATCTAGCATGGCTAGAACATATACAATAGCAGACACAACAACAATGAAACAAAAAAATACTGTAATAACGAACGCAATAAAATGTTATAATCCTACGCCCGAAGTAAAGCTCCCAGTACAATTTCATGCACCATTAATGCTATTTCTCGGAACACCTGGGCAGACCTCTCCTCCGTTCACTTTCACAAGGAAGGCCAGCGCGAACGGGTTGGGACAGATCTTCACACCCTCACTCTCCCTACAAATACAGGGGGGAAAAAAATACTACCTAGCAAAGCTTCGCAGCTCAAATCCCTCACCTTGACTGGGATCCAGCAGCTTTCAGACATTAACCTGAAGCCGAACAGCGTCAAGCAGCATCACCGGGGAAGGACAGACCATCCTCCAGACGTCCCCCACCCACCTCCCAAGTGAGGGCACCCCCGCTCCCTTAGCAGTAGGTCTCACTCCGCTGACACCTAGCGCTCAGGTGAGCCTCCCACCACAAACTCCCGAGAGCGGAATGCCGCAGCCCCTCAACATCGCCGCGGCCCCAAAGATGGCGGCAGCCGCCTCCCACCACCACCTCCGCTCACTCCTCCAGGGAAAGGAGAGCGCGCTCACCCAGCCAGCCTGCCGCGGCAGGGAGCGGGCGAGGGCGGCAGCCATGCAGGCAGAGAGCATGGCGATGACAGCTTCTTCAGGGAAGGCTGAAGCAGAAAGCAGACAACAATCAGTTCTATGCTTTCTCCACAAAATGGCGGTGGCTCGCTCCGCCTATTTGTACTACTAGGCCACGCCCAGGGGGCGGGGCGAGGCGTGGCCTGGAAGTGCTTTCCCCGCCGGTCCCCTCAGACGTCGCGGTACCTTCCTCCTCCTGCGCCTCTGAGCGATGGGGGAATAAATACATACATATATATATGTGTGTGTGTAAAAAAGTAAAAGGAAGCTAAATGAGGTTTCTAGAGAAATACCTTGTTGTGGTATGTGCCCTTGAAATGGCCCTCGGTGGGCGGAAAAGGCGGAGAGTGGCGGTGGGGTGGAGTGGGGCGGGGCTGGGGACAGGAAGACATGAGAAGGGCGGGGGCCGTTGTGAGGTGGAGGAGGTGTGGTTTATGGTACAGGGCAGGAATACGAGGGGCTGCGCGGCAGAGGGTGGTGATGTGGGGCATAGGATAGTTGAGGAGCGACCCCCTGCTTTCTGGGAGCTGTGGGTGCTTGCACTCCTGGCCACCTTGTCTCCATGTAGCAGCTGAGTGGCAGAAGAAAAGTGCCACATCTTGCCTGTGCTCTGAAAATAGGTAAAAGGGATGTGATGTACAGCACCTTGTTGGTTTTCTTACTGTTACTACAGAGGAGCTTAAACTTCTTAGCCAGTCTGCTGATAATAAGTGAAACTTGAAAG